>SJYV01054512.1:1393736-1418736 GCA_006410875.1 Neotragus pygmaeus | reverse complement strand
CCAAAGAATAGCAAGGAAAGATAAGAAAGCCTTCCTCAGTGATCAATGCAAAGAAATAGAGGAAAACAACAGAATGGGAAAGACAAGAGATCTCTTCAAGAAAATTAGCGATACCAAAGGGAAATTTCATGCTAAGATGGGCTCAATAAAGGACAGAAATGGTAGGGACCTAACAGAAGCAGAGGATATTAAGGAGAGGTGAGAAGAATACACAGAAGAACTATAAAAAAAGATCTTCACGACCTAGATAAGCACAATGGTATGATCATTCGTATACAGCCAGACATCTTGGAGTGTGAAGTCACATGGGCCTTGGAAAGCATCACTACAAACAAAGCTAGTAGAGGTAATAGAATTCCAGCTGAACTATTTCAAATCCTAAAAGTGTTAAAGTACTGCATTCAATATGCCAGCAAATTTGGAAAACGCAGCAGTGGCCACATGATGGGAAAAGATAAAGTTTCGTTCTAATTCCAAAGAAAAGCAATTCCAGAGAATGTTCAAATTACCACACAATTGCACTCATTTCACATACTAGCAGAGTAATGCTCAAAATTCTCCAAGATAGCCTCAACAGTACTTGAACCAAGAAATTCCAGATGTTCAAGCTGGATTTAGAAAAGGCAGAGGAACAAGAGATCCAATTGCCAACATATGCTGTATCATAGAAAAAGCAAGAGAGTTCCAGAAAAANTGATTCATGGGGTCGCAAAGAGTCGGACACAACTGAGCGAGTAAACTGAACTGAACTGATCATAGGAATAGTTCTACCAAACTATTGAATAAATCTTGGTGACAGACTATGAACTGTGAGCTGTTCATTTACTACAGGCATATTAGTAAGAACCCTGACTTAGCAAGAATCAGATGGCTTACTCAAATTAGGATACCTTGGGAAAAGTTTATTTAAAAAACTGTTTACAAAGGTGTGGGAAGGGGTTCTGTAGTATCCAGAAACTAGTAATAAGCAAGCTTTTAGGATTTAACTCTAAAGGACAAGTGGAGATAGTTATGAGTCTAGAAAAGAGATATGGAGATAAAAATGGCTACTGTCCCATCAGTTCTTCTCAAATAGAAGGGGGAAAAGTGAAAGTAGTAACAAGTTTTCTTTTCTTGGGCTTTGAAATCACTGTAGGTAATGACTACACTATGGAATTAAAAATACTTGCTCCTTGGAAGGAAAGCTATTACAAAACTAGACAGTGTAGTAAAAAGCAGAGACATCACTTCCCTGACAAAGATTCACATAGTCAAAGCTATGGATTTTCCAATAGTCACGTATGGATGTAAGAACTGGACCCTAAAGTAGGCTGAGAACCAAAGAACTGATGCTTTGAATTGTGGTGCTGGAAAAATACTCTTGAGAGTCCCTTGGACAGCAAGGATATCAAACTAGTCAATTCTAAAGTAAATTAACCCTGACTATTCACTTGAAGGACTGATGCTGACACTCCAACATTTTGGCAACCTGATGCAAAGAGCCAGTTCATTGAAAGAAGCACTGATGTTGGGAAAGATTGAGGGTAGAAGGAGAAAGGGGGTGCAAAGGATAAGATGGTTAGATAGCATCACTCACTAAATGGACATGAATTTGAGCAAACTCCAGGAGATANTCCCCAGTCACAAATGCCTCTCTTCAGCTTCCCTATAGCTCAGATGGTAAAAAAAAATCCGCTTGCAATGCAGGAGACCTGGGTTCAATCCCTGGGTCAGGAAGATCCCCTGGAGAAGGAAATGGCAATCCACTCCAGTGTTCTTGCCTGGAGAATCCCATGGACAGAGGAGACTGGTGGGCTACAGTCGATGGGGTCACAAAGAGTCAGACACCACTAAGTGACTAACACACACACTGTCACAAATGCCTCCCCAGTCACAAACGCCGCTCTTCAGCTCATAGTTAAGGATGGATCTACCTTTGCAAAGACCAACATTGTGCCCTGGGATGCTGTGTCTCTGATCCACGATGCCCAGCGGCCTCCTCTCTCCCTCTCAGATCCTAGCCCTGGCTCAGCACCACGTTACTCTGGCTCCTAGCCTCTGCTTCTGGACTTTGTTTTGAGCTTGGTCCCCAGATATCTGTGTTTCACGCAGTGTTACCAGGAGATCATGCCTATCAGAGCCAAGCTGGGTGCCCCGAGCACCATCATCCATCCTGGGGTCGTGACTGGAATTGCACCACCATGGCCAATGGATTGAGTATCTTAGCTTGGTTCTCTGACATGGGTTCTAACAGTTTAGGTCGGGAGGGCAGATCCCGGGTGGAAAAAGGAATGTCTGAATGCTCTCCACAGCCCAGACTGCTTCTCACCTCCAGGGAAACACTGGTGCCTCAACTTTCTAAGCACCCTGCTTCCCCAGTGAGAGCTATGAATTTTGAATGACCGGTCTGCCTCCAATTGGCAAGGGGAAGTGGATTTAAAGTCCTTATTAACCTTCTCCTGAAGATGCTGCTCCTGGCTTAGACATGGTGTTACCACCTCACTAGGGGAAGACCCGGATTTACAGTAAGATAATAATTCTCCCTCAGACTCACTCCCCGTCACACAATAGGGTAGAAATCGGGGAGCCTCACCAAAGGTGGAGAGTCACTACTCTCCTTCCTCTGCTCTTTTAGAGTTAACTGCCACCTAATGTTGCATTTAAAAAGCTGCTAGCGGACTTCCCTGGTGGCCCAGTGAATAAGAATCTACCTGCCAACGCAGGGGACCCTTGAGCTGCAGCTACTGAAGCCCATGCGCCCTAGAGCCTGGGCTCCGCCACAAGAGAGGCCACCGTATTGAGAAGCCGGTGTTCCACAGCAGAGAGTAGTCCTCACTCGCTACAACTAGAGAAAGCCTGCACACAGCAGTGAAGACCCAGCGCAACCAAAAAGAAAGAAATAATTTTTATGAAGATAAGAAGCTGCTAGCCAAGCTCCAAATGCTTTGCTTCAAACACTCTTGTGTAATAGAATGTTTATTCGTACCCAGAACAGTTATGTTATCATTGCATGTTATCTTGTATTACTTAGTCAGTTGGGTTATTGCCTGGAAAGAAAGTTCATAGGAATTTTATTTTCTACTCTCCCCATTAGGTGAAATTCCATAGTTAAGTGAATATCCAAGAAAGGGAGGCAGGCTCCTGGCATTTGTCCTGTTAGAGATGAACCTCCCCTCCACTCCTCTTCACTGGCTTAGACATGATGGAGCCACCTCACTAGAGGAAGATCCCATGCAAGAAAACCAACCAGCGATTCCCCTCAGTACCCACTCCTCAACAAGGGCCAGTCCTCAGAAAGGGACCAGTGACATGTAAATGTAAACCACACATAAGACACCAGATCTGGAAGAGAAAGTTTGCATATTGAGAAGATCAGAGATATTTTGTTTATTACTGTCAACACAATTCCAAGGACTTTTCTGGGAAGCAGATTTTGAGGGCAGCCAGCCAAGGGAAGAGGAGCATTATTTTACATCAAGCTGAAATTGTTGATATAGGTGGGCTTAACAGAGATTCTGAGTTCAGTATGTTGTGTCACATGTGGGTGTGATTCTAACAGCTTGATAGATTGAGCAGTAAATTGCCAGGTACAGTTCTGGGTGATATAAAGGAAGTTTAGATGCCACAAAACCTGGGCATTTTGCACAGGAAGAAACTAAGACCCAGAGACATAAGAATGTTGGGTTAGTTCCCATATATGTCCCTCCGATTCGCACGCTATGTCCCCTTACAGGATCCAGAATTTTCTCCCCTCACTGAGACTAAGAAATCCGTCGGTATGGGAAGCACTCTGTGTGTGTGCGTGTGCTCCGTTGTGTCAGACTCTTTGCAGCCCCAAGGACTGTAGCCCACCAGGCTCCTTGGTCCATGAGATTTTCCAGGCGAGAATACTGGAGTGGGTTGCCAGTTTCTCCTCCAGAAGATCTCCCTGACCCAGGGATCGAACCCCAGTCTCCCAAATCTCCTGCACTGGCAGGCGGATTCTTTATCTGCACTCATGGGAAGCGCATGGGAAACATTGGTTCTTTTAAATAAGTTTTACTGGTTCTCCTAAAAATATATATATATATTACTCAGGAAGATGGCTGGAAGCTGTACGATGACCATGCTTTATTTCCTCTGCTCTGTAATTTTTATTTTCACTAGTAGCCTCCATATAAAATAAAACTACCTACTCAGTTACCTCAACTTTGATTTAGATTAAGGTCTCATAAGCAATTAAGAATTTTAGAAAGTACTAGGACTTCCCTAGTGGTCCAGTGGCTAAGACTCCATGCTCCCAGTGCAGGAGTCCCAGGTTCTATCCCTGGTCAGGGAACTAGATCCCACATGCCACAACTAAGAATTCACAGGCCACAAGTAAAGATCTCAAACGCCACAACTGAAACTTGGCAAGGCAAATAAATCAATAAATAAAATAAAAAAAAAAGAATTTTGGAAAGCATATAATAATACCATAAAACTAATACCATAAAACATAATCATTATTGAGAATAAGCATTCATCAGAAAAATTGTTGGCCTTCAGTTGCTAAGTTGTATCCGACTCTTTGTAACCCCAAGGACTATAGCACACCAGCCTCCTCTGTCCTCCACCATCTCCCAGAGTTTGCTCAAATTCACGTTGATGGAGTTGGTGCTGCTCTCTAACAATCTCCTCCTCTGCTGACTCCTTCTTTTGCCTTCAGCCTTTCCCAGCGGCAGGGTCAGAAACATATGCCATCTTAAAACTTTCTACCCAGCTAGTATAAATAGAATAGCTCATAGCTACACATATTTTTCAATTTTATCTAATACTTGTAAGAGCTAGTTTATAAAGATTTTTTAAATGTACCAATTTAGTTGAACACATGTATGGTTTAGTCACTAAGTTGTGTCCAACTCTTGCAACCCCATGGACTGTAGCCCTCCAGGCTCCTCTGTCCATGGGATTCTCCAGGCAAGAATACTGGAGTGGGTTGCCATTGCCTTCTCACTTTTATATGTTTTTAAATAATAGTGTGGTATAACTTTTCTGACCTATAAAGCAAGTATAGGAAATTTAGAACGTGATATTTATTTTAGCCTTTTAAAAAGACATATCTAGGGGACTTCCCTGGTGGTCCAGTGGTTAAGAATCTGCCTTGCACTGCAGGGGATGTGGGTTCCATCCCTGCTTGAGGAACTAAGATCCCACACGCTGCACAGCATGCCCCAATTTTTTTTTAAAACTTAACAAATAGAACACTGTAAATTTGGTATTATCTCTATCTAGCCCTCTTTGCATTTTTCCTTTTTTAAAAATATTCATTTATTTGTTACATTGGGTCTTAGTTTCGGCACAAGGGGTCTTCTGTCTTCGTTACAGCATGCAGGACCTTTTTTTTCCCTCGAGGCATGTGAATTCTTGCCCCATGGGCATGAGGGATCTTGTTCCTGACCTGGGACTGAACCAGGGCCCCTAGGTTGAGAGCTTGGGGTCTTAGCCACTGGACCACCAGGAAGTCCTGCCACTTTGTCATCTTAGGTTTTTACAAGTGCTCACTGATTTCTTATAATTAAACAAAATAGACACTCTGTTTAACTTGGAAGATTTCATGACCTTTATAATATCTCAAATTCAAAGATACTCCTTTGTGAAGGAAATTATTTTTCTTTGTTATCCTTGAAGTATGTATAGTGCCAATCCTTGGAGGACTGACAACTTTGGCAAGCATACTATTTTATTTTAATTAAAGTATAGTTGATTTACAATATTGTGTTAGTTTCAGGTGTACAGTAGAGTGATTCCAGGTTTGTTTGTTTTTTTGTAGGTTATATTACATTACTGGTTATTACAAGACATTTGGTGTAATACCCAGTGCTATACAGTAAATCCTTGTTTATCTATTTTATGGATAGTAGTTTCTGTATTTTAATCCTATACTCCTAATCTGTCTCCCCCACCTCCCTCTGGCCTCTATGGAGAGGGGGGTGTGGCCTCCAAGAAGAAGGGATGCCTCTGTGAGTGTGACTTCCAGGACCCTGTCATACGCCTTACTTACAGTTCTTCCGTGGCTGTTTCCTAAGGGTCAAGCCTAATTTCCTGAAGTGAACCACATTGTTCTGGAGACTGCCCCTCTTTCCAAGCAAGAATACTGGAGTGGGTAGCCATTCTCTTCTCCAGGGGATCTTCCTGACCCAGGGATCAAACCTAGGTGTCCTGCACTGCAGGCAGATTCTTTACCATATGAACCACCAGGGAAGCCCCTTTGGGTTCTCCTAGATAGACCCCTCGGAAAAGACCCTGATGCTGGGAAAGACTGAAGGCAGGAGGAGAAGGGGATGACAGAGGATGAGATGGTTGGATGGCATCACCTACTTGATAGACATGAGTTTGAGCAAACTCCAGGAGTTGGTGATGGACAGGGAAGCCTGGCGTGCTGCAGTCCATGAGGTTACAAAGAGTCAGATACAACTGAGCAACTGCACTGAACTAAGATAGACCCCATCATTAAACTCTACTCCCACCTTTCTTTTTTATTTCCTATTCTTCCCTCAAGGATCAGACCAAGCATCACCCATATGTCTTCTGCCAAACTAAACAGAATCAGAAGCAAGAAGCAGCTTTGATTGTACTGTAAAGGAAACACTTCTGGCTTGTGTTTACTGTTAGTTTATATTTTAAAATATCCACAGACAATCATATTAAGAAATCAAACTTCCTAGTTTATTTTTCCAAAATTTTAATCAGATACAGAAGTTGGATTTTACTGATTCCTTTGTTGTTGCTTGTTAAAATAATGAGATTTTTAGTACTTTTCCAGCTAATCATTTTTATTTGGTGCTTCCCAACTGATGAAGTGCAAATGGGTTACAGACAAGGATCCTTTGGGGAAAACACTGAGGCCAGATACCTCCAGATGAGAGCAGTTTCTGTCGTTTAACCAGTTTCCTTCCATTGATCATTTTCTAACTGAGTCATGAAATAAAAATTGTGAGAACTGCTGTGTTAATTGCTTCGTGTTGTGTCTGGTTTCAGGACAAGTGGTGAATCCCACCCGGTTAGAAAGTTGTGCTGTATATTCTTCTGCCAGTATTTGACTTAGGATGCATGTGTGCATGCTTAGTCACTACAGTTGTGTTCAACTCTTTATGACCCAATGGACCATAGCCCTCCAGGCTCTGTGCATGGGATTCTCCAGGCAAGACTACTGGAGTAGGTTGCCATGCCCTCCTCCAGGGGATCTTCCCCACCCAGGGATCAAACCTGCATCTCCTGCATTGCAGGTGGATTCTTTACCACTGAGCCACCAGGAAAGCCCTTGATTTAGGAGTTTGGACTAAATTCTTTTCTTTCCTTAGTCTAAAATGCCATTTTTCTTGGCATTAAACTCAATTTAGGTTCAAAGTCATAGTTGATTCTAAAGGT
This sequence comes from Neotragus pygmaeus, assembly GCA_006410875.1. NCBI lineage: Eukaryota > Metazoa > Chordata > Mammalia > Artiodactyla > Bovidae > Neotragus > Neotragus pygmaeus. Next base: position 1,411,368 of record SJYV01054512.1, on the reverse strand, counting down.
ATGGAGTAATATGTATGACACCCTATTCTATTCTTGAAACTGTTTGTATAAATGTGGCTATTACCTGCTCAGTGGGAGATCTGAATGATCAAGGAGGAAGGGCGGGGGCAGAGAGGAAGAAATGGGAATGATTTCCCTAGGTGGTGTATCTAAAGTCAGATTTGTTTACGGTGGGTGTGGACAGTGGAAAGGTGATTTGGGGGAAGATGGAAGTTGGGAAGAGGATGTGGTTGGTGGAAGAGGGCTGAAACAACCCACGGCTGGGGGTACTCATATGGCCACGCTGTTTTCCACCAGGCTGGGCCGCAGGTATTCGTAGGGCCAGTCCAGCTGGGCATTCCGGATCTCGATGTCTTTTTCCAGGGCAGCCAGCTCCTCCCTGAACTTCTTCAGCACAGCCTTGGGCTCAGGGCCTGAGAAGTACTCTTCCTCATGCTGACCCAGAGCCACCTGGGACAGAGAGAAAAGGCAGCTGAGAGCTTTAGCCCCTCAGTTTGGAGTGCCACACCTCCCTGTGCTTGCCCTCTTCCTCGGGACCCGCGCCTAGCTCTCACCATGATGGGCTGGCGTCTGCCCAGTTGCCAAGTGATGGACATCTGGAGAGAAGCCTGATGGAAGTTTGGCAGTGTTGCCATCACTTTCTCCAGGGTCACATCCTTGGTGGTCGGCGGGGGCAGCCGCATTGTGCAGGGTGCATTAGGGACCCAAGTGTACCAGTCCAGCTACAAAGGGCAGATATCTAAACTCACTGCTAAGCATGAGAATACCTTAGCCCACCTGCACATGGCCCCCTCCCTACTCCAGAAACAGATGCTCAGCTGGCCCTCTGTGATGAGTACCTGGCCCAGGTGAGTGGAGGAGTGCTGACCAGTGCAGGTGAAAATACACATGGTCACAAAGTGGCACAGCTGGCCCTTGGACTGTAGGGTGGCGGGAAACCCTGCAGTGGAAAGGAGAGTTAGAAACTGGGAGGCCAAGGCTAGAGGCAGAGCTCGTGGGAACTGAGGAGGAGACCAAGGGTTCTCAGTAACCATGGTGGAGAGTGACTGAGTGTGGGCTGGGGTGGTGGAAGCAGGGAGATTTTGGGGAGGCTCCCACTCACTGGGGTGCTGGTGCAGCTCACACTGGCTCACAGGGACCAAGGATGTCAAATGTTCAAGTATTTAGCAAACCAAATGACATCACCCTGGTAGCCACGATGGGACTATTTACACCATGGGGATGGGCAAATGCTACAAATCAGGGTTTGTTTTTTTGTTTTTTTTTCCTTGGAGAGTAACCACTGGTCCCACTGCATCTGGGACCTAGAGGGGCTCCCCCTGCACAGGATGGAGACCTGCCTCTAGCTGAGAGGAAAAGGAGTCTGGGAAAGCTTTGGGTGTGTTCACAGGAGTTGGAAATGCTTCTGGAAGGTTCCATAGACGTAGAGAAGATTCTGGGGAAGTTCTAGGGAAAAGTCACATGTTGGAGTCTTGGGGCTCATCCTACCTCGGTCCTGGGCACCCAGCAGCCCGATCTCAGTGATCTCTCGACACCAGGCCTGCAGCTCAACATCGTCTCTCACAGACTCGTCCGTCTGATAGTGGAGACTCACAATCCCCTCCACATAGCTGCCAGCGGAGGGGTCAGGGTGGGAGAGTGGAGACTGACAACACGGAGCCCTCAGGCCCTCTACTCCTTACCCACGTGGTCAGGCCAGGGCCCGCAGACCCCTGGCTGGGGCACAGACCTCCTCTTCTCCCTGCGTCCCCCCCGCGACCAGCCCTGCTTCCTCCCACCTCACCGAGAGAGAATTTCCCAGAGCCTCAGGGCATCTTGGGCATAGAAAGAAGACTTGACTCCCAGGAGCCCCCGGTCAGCCAGGTCATCAGGGGGACAGAAGGATCTATAGGTTAGAAAAGCTCCTGCTCGTTGGAGCAGCTCCACATGGCCGCCCCCGCCTGTGCTCACCACCTGAGGAGCAAAGACAGCTGGTCAGGCAGATCCACCTGCCCGCAGGCCAGCGGGAGCGTGAATCCCACTTCCTCTCCTGGTACCTGGTCGAAGACTCCGAAGTCAGCGACCAGCCCAGTCCTGGCCCGGATGTTAATTTCCATGGTGTATCGCAGGTGTGGAATGAGGAGCTGGAGGGAGAGGAACAGGGAAGGACAGGGTCAGAAGACAGCTGTGGCTGATCCCTGAAGGAAATATGGGCTGAAAAGCAGGAAAAGTGCCAAGTCCTCAGGAAAAGCAGACTGAAGACCATAATGTTCTTTGATAATTGAAGGAAGCCATTCTCCTTTTCTCTTCGTGTAAGACCATTCAAGGTCTAGCTCAATGTTTCTCCACCTTTTTTTCATTATCACTTCTCTAAGGAGGCTTCTTAGATTTTTCTGTTTTGTACTCTCACCTGCCCCATGACATTTGGTGCTACAGATATGCCATCTGTAATGTACTCTATGTACGTATGTCCTTTATAGAAAAAAATAGAAAGATTCTTTTGCCTTCCCCAGAACATGATCTAGTCCACTACCTCCAGAACTTTGCCCAGAACTTTGCCTCCAGAACTTTATCCCCCCCACCTTTGTCCGTTACACTCGCTTTCTTTCTGTCCTTCAGACACACCAAGCTTGTTCCTGCCTCAGAAACTTGGCACTGTTTCTTCCCTCTGCCTAAAGCAATATACCCCTTCTCCATCCTATGACTGGCTCCCAGTAATTCCTTTTTATTATTTATTGGATTTTGGCTGCACTAGGTCTTCCTGGCTGTACTCGGACTTTCGCTACTTGAGGCAAGGGGGAGCTATTCTCTTTTGGGGAGCAGGGACTTCTCATTGTGATGGCTTCTCTTGCTGTGGGGCATGGGCTCCGGGCATGTGGTCTCAGTATTTGTGGTCCACGGGCTTACTCCTCAGCATCTTCCTGAACCGAAAATTGAACCCATGTCCCCTGCACTGGTAGAGGGATTCTTAATCACTGGACCACCAGGGAAGTCCATCCATATAATTTCATTCTCTCTTCCACCTCCTTAAAGGAGCATTTCCCAACCACCCAGTCTAAACTCACTATCACATCACCCTGCTCTGATTCTCTGCAGTGGACTCATCACAGCTGATCTATTATAATACTGTCTGTTAGCCCTTAATGGAAATGACAGCCCCCAAAGACTAGGACTTTGCCTGTCTCGCTTAGCACTGGCATCTGGAATGGCTTTTTTTTTTTTTTTTGCCATGTCAGAGACTCTCAAGAAAAGTTAATGGATGAATACTCTGTTCTAACTGTAATAAGCCAGGCCGCTCTTGTTGACCTGAGCCCCTGTAACTGGCGTCTGTGTTACTACTATTTGAGAACCCTTCAAAACTGACTGAAGAAGTCTTCTGTGTTATTTGCACGGTCCCCTCTTGTTGAGGGAACCCTCAGTCATTTGTGTATTCTGTTTATATACTGTATATGTAACTGTGCTTTATACATAAAAAGTGTAAGATTTCTCACTCCCTACCCTTCACCCTCCCACCACTCCCCACCCCATTAGGGAGTCACTTTTATCTCCTCAGCAAGTGATGTCAACGTTAAAAATGCAGAGCAAGCCACGCTCTCACGTCTTGTTCACTTGTCTTTTATTGGTTTTCTCCCCAAACGCTGAGATTCCACAGAGAAGGTGCCTCCAGAGATGGAACCTCACTGTGGGGTGGAGAGTTTGGGGGCGGGGGGAAGTGGTTTAAAGTGTTACCTTGAACATAGGATGTATAGATGGAAGGCACCTCTTGGTGGCCACAGCGATGACCTCAGCCATCAAGTGTCCCCTCAGGAGATGAGAGTGCAGCTCGTGAAGCTGGAAGTCAGAGCTCCGGACCCAGCATTTGGCCAGGAGCCAGGTCATCGGGGGATCCGTTGGCAGGAAAAGCGGTGGTGGTGGGGACCCCTTGTGTGGTACTTGGAGCTGGAGCAAGGACAAGAGTTGGGGGGAGGGAGGGGGGAGGGCCAGTGCACAGCAGACTCCCGCACCCCTTGCATGTTTAAATGCTTCCCTCTCTCTTCAAAGTCACTTAGCATTCTCTATCTGACCACTACCGCTCTCCTACAGCCCAGGTCCTCTCACCTGGATGACCATGGGTAAGAGTTTCCCATCGGGCTGCAGTTTCAGCATAACCAGAGGGGCAGCCACATACTGCTGGGTACACAGGATGACGTTGGCCTTGATCCCATCCAGCAAAGAGAAGTCGGCTTCAAATAGCGTGCCTCCCTGGATGGGGGCAGAGGGCAAGGGCTACATCAACATAAGGCATCTCTTCCTGCCTTGATTCCCCGAAGGAAGAAAGAACTAACTTGTTTCCATCACCTATTTAATACTGGGTAATGGTTCCTGTACTTATGACCTCATATAATTCTTAGGTGCACTTGAATTAGCCCCAGGTTTATGAAAGAGGAAACCAATGATCAGAGAGGATAGATATGTTGCCTGAAGTCACACAGCTTATAAAACAGCAGAGCCAAGATTCAAGCTCAAGTGTGTCTCACCCAAAATCTCATGAGTTTTCTTTTTTTCAAATGTACTGTTATTTGAGGGGAGCTGTGCCGGGTAACTCTAAGGCTCTTAATACTCATTAACACTAAGGCTCTTCCTTGCAGCACCCGGGCTTTCTCTAGTTGCGGCATGCGGGCTTAGTTGCAGCACAGCAAGTGATTTCTTAGTTCCCTGACCAAGGTTCGAACACACGTCCCCTGCACTGGAAGGAGGATTCTTTACCACTGGACCACTAGTAAGGTCACCTGAGTTTTCTCTGAATTGTTCCATGCTGACCCCATCAAAAACCCCAGCCCTGATCCTGATTCTCTTACCCCACACTCTCCCTAAATCCCCAGTTATAGCTCTTCATTTTGACTCTGTCACCCATCACATATTCTCCTCCACAGCATGCTATTCTCATTAGGAGAGGAGAGTCATGGAGGGTCACCCCAGGATCAGTCAAGATTTCTACTGTGGAATTCTGTCTTGCCATCTGGCAGCAGGCTGGGTCCACAGCGGACCCTGCAGCAGCACAAACGCCGACCCCACCCCCATTCCTCCGTGCTGTCTCCTGAGGGCGCTTCTGTGCTCACCTGGAGCTCCTTCTCCAGCTCGGCCTGCAGCTCCCCCATCCCTGGAGGAAACTCCAGGCGGGCAGGAAGGTGAACGGAGCGTCTCAGCAACATGGGGTTGGTGCCGTTGAGAAACTGGTACCCAAATAAGGCATCCTCCTTCCAGGAGTCCCGCACNTTGACTGTGTGGATCACAACAAACTGTGGAAAATTCTTCAAGAGATGGCAATACCAGACCACCTTACCTGTCTCTTGAGAAATCTGTATGCAGGTCAAGAAGCAACCATTAGAACTGGACATGGAATAATGGACTGGTTCCAAACTGGGAAAAGAGTATGTCAAGGCTGCCTATTGTCACCTTGCTTATTTAACTTATATGTAGTGTACATCATACAAAATGGTGGATTGGATGAAGCACAAGCTGAAATCAAGAATTCAGGGAAAAATGTCAATAACTTCAGACATGCAGATGACACCACCCTTATGGCAGAAAGTCGAAAGGTACTATAGAGCCTCTTGATAAATGTAAAAGAGGAGCATGAAAAAGCTTCCTTAAAAAGATCATGGCATCCGGTCCCATCACTTCATGGCAAACAGATGGGGAAACAATGGAAACAGTGACAGACGTTATTTTCTTGGGCTCCAAAACCACTGCAGGTGGTGGCTGCAAGCCATGAAATTAAAAGATGTTTGCTCCTTGGAAGAAAAGCTATTTCAAACCTAGACAGCATATTAAAAAGCGGAGACATTACTTTTCTGAGAAAGGTCATCTAATCAAAGCTGTGATTTTTCCAGTAGTCACGTATGGATATGAGAGTTGGACCATAAAGAAAGCTGAGCACTGAAGAACTGATGCTTTTGAACTGTAATGTTGGAGAAGACTCTTGAGAGTCCCTTGGACTGCAAGGAGATCCAACCAGTCAATCCTAAAGGAAGTTACTCCTGAATATTCATTGGACGGACTCATGCTGAAGCTGAAGCTCCACTACTTTGGCCACCTGATGTGAAAAACAGACTCATTGGAAAAGCCCTTGATGTTGGGAAAGATTGAAAGCAGGAGGAGAAAGGGATGACAGGGGTGAGATGGTTGGATGGCNACTCCTGAATATTCATTGGACGGACTCATGCTGAAGCTGAAGCTCCACTACTTTGGCCACCTGATGTGAAAAACAGACTCATTGGAAAAGCCCTTGATGTTGGGAAAGATTGAAAGCAGGAGGAGAAAGGGATGACAGGGGTGAGATGGTTGGATGGCGTCACTGACTCAATGGACATGAGTTTGAGCAAGCTCCGGGAGATTGTGACGGACAGGGAACCTTGGGTGCTGCAGTCCATGGGGTCAGTCCATGACTGAGCAACTGAACTGAACATGTCAAAGCAAAATTCTGGTGCTTATTATTTGTATTAATAAACTGTAAAGTGCAAATTACTGTGTTAATCAATAGCTTCCTAAAATGTGATTAAAGTGATACATATTGTTAACATTTATTAATTGGGCTTTGCTAGAAAATGTTACAATTCATTATAGAACAATTAGGAAATATGGAAATACACAAGGAAAAAGAAAAGCACAAAGAAGTAATTTTATATTATCATTCCAAAGCCATGTCCCAAATTCACTAATGTTTTGCTGTATCTTCCCAGTAAATATTTTTCTAGCTAGTTGGCCTTTTATGATACCTGTTTATAACATGGGCTTCTTTGTTATAATTAATAATATCAATATAACAAATGATCTTCCATGTTGTTAGTAGTTTGCTAGAATACCATTTTTACTGGCTGTATCAGTTTACAAATGCACTATACCATAATTTATTTAACAAATTTTCTGTGATTGGTCACTGATGTTTTTTCCTAATTTTTCATTTTATAAAAGAAGCTAAAATAAATATTTCTAATGAATTTAATTAATGAATTTCCAAAATCTGAGGCTATTTCCTTAGTTAAATTCATCAAAGTGAATTACTTAGTTAAAAGTTGTACGTATTATTGAGACTAAATATATACTGCCAAATGACCCTTTAGAGAGACTGAGTAATTTACACTCACCACAAAGTAAGAGAAAATTACTTGTAATGGGATATTAGTTTGGGATAATTTCTCCATTCTTTAAAATAAAAGGGTAGTGTCCATTTTGAAAATTCTGACATGAAAAATATCTCATTTAAAAAATTTTTCATTTTGTTGAACGCTGGTGACTTGAAATTTTTTATAAATTTCCTGGCTGTTTACTGTTCATATTTTGGAAATTTCTGCTTATGTCTTTTGCATTGGGATAATCTTCTACTAATGTCATCTTTTACTTTTCATTTGTGCATTTATATATTTAAGATATTGGCTTTTTGCTCTCACATGTTACAGATATTTTTTGTTTATTTTTTCTTTAATTGTATTAAAAGGTGTTTTCGATGTACTGAACTTTTTAGTGGGGAAATCTACTGGTTTTTTGGTACTAAATGTTTGTATGTTGGATTCCCAGTATCCATATCCTCCTTAGTCAAAGTGAAAGTGTTAGTAGCTCAGTCACATCTGATTATTTGCAACCTCATGGACTGTAGCCCTCCAGGCTCCTCTGTCCATGGAATTCTCCCGGCAAGAATATTGGAGTGGGTAGCCATTCCCTTCTCCAGGGCATCTTCTCAACCCAGGGACTGAACTTGGGTCTCCTGCATTGCAGGCAGATTTTTACCTTCTGAGCCACCAAGGATATCTTCCTTAACAGCACTCCCTTTGGATATCCTCTAGAGCAGTGGTCCCCAACCTTTTTGGCCCCAGAGACTGGTTTCATTGAAGACAATATTTTCATGGGCCAGGGTGGGGGGAATTGTTTCAGGATGATTCAAGAGCATTACTTTTATTCGTGCACTTTCTTTCTTTAAAAAAAAAATTTATTTATTTATTTATTTTTTAATTACTTTATTTTACTTTACAATACTCTATTGGCTTTGCCATACATTGACATGAATCCACTATTATTACATTAGCTCCATCTCAGATCGTCAGGCATTAGATCCTGGAGGTTGAGGACTCCTGCTCTAGGGGGACTGTAATTAGAAGCTTCACCTCTCTTAGCCAGAGCATGGATACATGATAAAAATTAGTCCTTTAGTGCATGCTGTCTTTGAAATTTAAAGTTTGAGCTGGGGAACAAAAGATACTGAAAAAGACTTGAGTTCCTCCAACTCCAGTTGAAGTGCCCTGTTTCCTGCTACAGACTCATCTTAGGATTTTAATTTCCTAGTCTCCAAAGCTCTTAGGATAACCACCTGCATACTCAGTCACTAAGTCATGTCTGACACTTTTGCGACCCCATGGACTGTAGCCCATCAGGCTCCTCTGTCCATGGGATTTCCCAGGCAAGAATACTGGAGTGGGTTGCCATTTCCTTCTACAGGAGATCTTCCCAACCCAGGGATTGAACCTACGTCTCTTACATTGGCAGGAAGCCCCTTAGGATAACATTTCCCAAGCCTGCCTATTTCCAGGCATCCACTGGGTGAGCTCCGGATATTAATCCAACAACTGTCCTTTCCTTAATGAATTAGCCTGGGTAAGAGCAATGCTGTGGTAACTGAACAAAGAATCTGACAAACCTCGCCCACGTTCATCTCTCACTCAAATTCTGTGCTGTCGAGAAAGTTCTGCTCTTCAAAGCCAATCAGGACCCACACTGACAGAATTTTCATATGAATATATATGTCCATGGCAATAGGGGCAAAGGAAAGAGTAAGTTAAACTTCTCTGAAATTTCCTGCCCAGAAGTGGCATACCATTGTTTCTGCTTACTCTTCTTTGATCAGATCAGGTCATGTGACCAAGCCAGATGTTACAGAGGCAGAAAGGTAGAACTTCTACCCAGTGAGCAAATGTAAGTATTTGGAACCAATATTAGTATAATATTGACTATGCTTAATTCATCAGAGAGGTTTCCTGCTGCTTAGAACCAAAAATCTTTCATAATACAGTTTTCCTTTTACAGATCTACCTTCAATACTATGTCTAGAAAGTCCCTCCAAACACCAAAATTATAAAAATGTTTCTTGGAACTGCCCTCTAGTTTTGTTTTGTTTTTTTTCTAGATTTTTAAATCCAGATTTCCCAAATTGGTATTATACTTTGAAAATAAAAATAGTTCTACATAATTATGCCAAATGCTGCAGTCTAATGCAGCTCCTGAATTCACAATGCACATTAACTTCATTTTTAGTTTTTTTTTCTGTAAAGAAACCAGCTTAATTTAGTTTAATTTGGCACTTCCCAAACTTATGTATCCACAGAACTAGTTTTCATGTTAATTCTATTAATAGCCTACAAGTTAATGTTCCTTTGAACACGTTTAGGAATTGCTATTTTCTCTCCTATTTGGGATTTATGCTGTTATTCAGGAGGTAGAGTTCTATATCTGTAATCCAAAGAGTTAGTGAATTGTTCTAGCACCATATGTTAAATAGGTTTTAGTTTATGCAGTAATCCCGTGGACTTTGGTATCCACTGGGGGTCCTACAACCAGTCTCCCATAGATACCTAGAGATGATTGTTCCCTATTTCAGTGATCTTTCTTTTAGTTCTGATACAAGCAATACTTGTTTTAAACACTATGGCTTTGCTGTTATCCATTACTACAGGTCCTCTGCTGCTGCTGCTGCTGAGTCGCTTCAGTCGTGTCTGACTCTGTGCGACCCCATAGATGGCAGCCCATCAGGCTCCCCCATCCTCTGCTACTCTTTTAATATTTTTCTTCCTGGTTTCCATCCGGTATTCCACAAAATGGCTCATGCCAGGAATTGTGACTGGCAAAAGAATACACAGGTGAATAATACACAAGAGGGTCTGCAGACACGAGACTTATGTTCTTGCAGGATATGCAACCATTAAGCAGTTAATTATACAAACTATTCTTTAGAATTTTCACGCATGTGAAGAAGTATGGGGCTACGGGGAAACAAGAGGGGATGAACTGAAGTCTGCCTTGAAATACATGATGTTGAACTTGTTCTTAGAAGACAAGGAAGACATAACCAGGGGAAGAGAAAGAGTCAAACAGAAGAAATAGTAAAGACCATGGTGTGCAAATATACTAGCAATTTGTAGACTAAAGTTACATGCCCAGAGCATCCATGTGTCAGACCAGAAAGCCAAGATGCAGTGGGCGAGGTCAGAGGGGGCTGTGTGATGCAGGACTCTGTGGACCACAGTGGGACAGAGCTTGTGTTTGAACAGCAATAAGAAGCTGTGAATGCAGAAGACCCCAGTTTGATTCCTGGCTAGGGGGGATCCCCTGGAGAAGGGATAGACTACCCACTCCAGTATTCTTGGGCTTCCCTGATGGCTCAGATGGTAAAGAATCCTACAGCAATGTGGGAGACCTGGGTTTGATCCCTGGAGTTGGGAAGATCCCCTGGAGGAGGGCATGGGAACCTACTCCAGTATTCTTGCCTGGAGAATCCCCATGGACAGAGGAGCCTGGTGGGTTATAGTCCATGGGGTTGCAAAGAGNTACAGCAATGTGGGAGACCTGGGTTTGATCCCTGGAGTTGGGAAGATCCCCTGGAGGAGGGCATGGGAACCTACTCCAGTATTCTTGCCTGGAGAATCCCCATGGACAGAGGAGCCTGGTGGGTTATAGTCCATGGGGTTGCAAAGAGTCCAACATGACTAGTGACTAAGCACAGCACAGCAAGAAGCTATGGAAGGATTTGAAGCAGTGGAGTTATAAGATCAAAGACTTTCCTTATTAGTACTGTTTAAGAAAAAATAAAGAATGGAGGTTGCCAAGGGCAATGATTGAAAAGGGAGAATACTTAGAAGACAATCCAAGAAATTATAGCTGCCTGGATGGTAGGTAGAGATGATGTCGAGAAATGGAAAATATTTAGGGAATTTGATAATCTATGAGATTTTCTCAGATCAATTCAGAATCCAAAGTCCACTGTGATTTAATTAAGTTCAGTCTATGAATAGCTTTGTGGACAATGGATGGTTTTGTACCATCCTCTAACCTCTAACCAGGAACATAGTTTGCCCTTCCGTTTATTCACATCCTCCTTTATCCCTCTTTGGCAATATTTCCTTCTCTTCATCATATAAATCACATGTACTTCTTGCAAGGCCCACTTTAAGGAGTTGTGTTTTCTTGTTATGAATTAGAATCCTTTTTCCAAATGTATTTTTTACCTGATTACCACTTTGTCTGATATACAAGAAAGCTTCCAGCTTTGGGAATGATTTTGTGACTCATTACTTAGCAATAGTATTCACAATTACATCTAATTGGAGAAGGAAATGGCAACCCACTCCAATACTCTTGCCTGAATAAGGAACCTGGCAGGCTACAGTCCACAGGGTCACAAAGAGTTGGCCATGACTGAGCATATCAGCACATTACATCTAATTCTTTTTCCAATTGATTATCTTGGGGTTTCTGTAGATAACAACTACTTAATTTCTCCTTTCAATGGCTATACTTCTCTGCCAAACCCCTTCTCCAACTTACTACATTGCCAAATGTTGTAGAGATGATATCATATATTCTTGCCTTGCTCCTAACTTTATGGGAGATACAAGGTACAGCACTTTCTAAAGAACATTCCATAGGATTTTGATACATGGTTATACAAATAAGAGATTTCTGGGTCAAATAAGCTTGGAAAACACCATCTTGAGCAAAGTAAAACTGATTTCTTGATTGCATTTGATTCTCAAAAAACTTAAATGTTAACGTTCTTTTTTTTTGGGGGGGGGGGCGGTAGCATTCATTTTGAACATCAAAAAAAGAACCTGGCATAGAGTATTTCCCAAATTTCCATGCACATACATACCCCTTTCCTTTTCTCTCCTCTTCAGTATTGCTTAGGCTTCATGAAACACAAATTTGGAAAATGCTGCCTTACTGTTTCACCACTGTTTTTCTCTATATCACCTCAGTTGTAGGCAAGGGTTACTCGAAGTAACTAGCTTTCAGTTCCAGACTCCTGAGATGGGGACTTTGTTGATCCCCAGCTACGGCCAGGGAAGCACTTCACCTCCAGGCCTGGGACAAGTCCTGCACCCACGTCCCCTGGGGCCAGTCCAAGACTGAGAAGGCACAATTCTCAATTCTCCAAGTTCTGTGAAGTCAGGCTGTCAGGAAAATTATCTGTGTCCTCCCAGTGGATACGGGAGGACTACTCAAGAAAAATCCCCTGTGGATTTCCTGATGCATCCCTGGTTAGCACCAAACCACTAGACTCACTTAGAAATGAAGGGCTGAGTCATTTACCCTCCGTCCATTGTATTTAGTGATCTGTGATTCTAGCATCATCTAACTACTTGATACCTGCCCATGAAGGCGTGAAGACTACATAAGTGGGAATAATAAATATTACTCTTCTTAGTGATGGCACAATTCCAGGGTGATCCTTGTCCACATGACAGCTTCCCCAAATTCAACCAACTTAAACAAAAACAATTTATTATATGGACCATTTTTCGTCTTTCCTGCGTTTGTTGCAATATTGCTTCTGTTAAATGTTTTGGTTTTGTGACCACGATGCCTGTGGGTCTTAGGTCCCCAACCAGGGATTGAATTCACATCCTCTGCTCTGGAAGGCGACGTCTTAGTCATTGGACCACCGTGTAAGTCCCAACATTTTATTTTAGAATTAAACAAAAACACTCTATTGCCCTTCACTTAGCATTGCTTTCTTTTTTAAAAAATCTCATATCAAAGCAATCCATTCATAGTACAAACTGGAACACAAGTTGAATGGATGTGTTAGAAGAAAAAAGTCACCTCTGTTGCTGCCTGATGAGGGAACCTAACAGGTGAGCTGTCTGGACTGGCACCCCGGTGCCTCAAAGATGCAACCTTTCTACACAAACACATTAACCATCTGCAGCAATGTTATCGCACTGGCTGTTCTCTTTGCCCACAACTCCCCCACAGTGCATGTACCCACAGTTACACTCAGAACTCAAATTGTTTCACACCCAGAAAGCCCCAAAATATGAATGTGTAGCTATACTATACACATAACCAAAGACACTGCTTGAATAAAGATATTTTTATTGCCACTCATTAAATTGCTATGTTTGAAATGTCTCAAACAAATGCTGTGGAACAGCATCATGCCAAACTACCCACACAAACAGAAAGGCAACTCAGCTTAAAAAAACAAAGTGCTAACAGCCACCGTGCTCTGATTGGAGCCACATGGGACTCAAGGCTGCCATGTGCTGCTTTTTCCACCCAAATTCACTGGGAACATTCCTTCCTGAGGGCCCCCTCTCTTCCATTTCCTCCCCACTCCCTGCTTTAGAGCACATTGCATGAAAATTGAATGCTCTTTATCTTTTACCCAAGGAGAGAGGACAACGCGAATCGATTATGATCAAATAGAGAGAGACCTGTTTATTTTGATCCATGAGCCACCAAGACTACATTTTACGTGTTTCAAGAAGGACTCATGCAACTACCAGCCATAATCAGGATGCAGTTCATTTTCAGGACTGTTGGCCCACCTGAGGTGTAGCCCGTGGTGTGAATGTTCCCGGCTGCATTCTCAATGGAGACGCTGTCTGCTTATAGCACAGCCCAGGCCTCTAGGGGAGAAAAGATGAGATGATGAAAACACCTTTTACTGAGGAAGAAACAGAGATGTGAAGTTTCTTTCGCTTATCCAAGATCCCCAAACTCCTAACAGATGGCAGAAGGACAAAGATTGAGGGTAACTGACACTGAAGCCCCAGATGTGTCTGCCCTGTGGTTTGGACTCCTGAGGTCAGCTTGCAGCAAGGTTCCCTTTTGCCTAAGAAAACAATAGTGGTGATGGTTTAGTCACTAAGTCGTGTCCAACTGTAGCCCGTCATGCTCGTTTGTCCATGGAATTTCCCAGACAAGAATACTGGAGTGGGTTGCCATTTTCTTCTCCAGGGGATCTTCCCGACCCAGGGATCGAACCTGTGGGCTGGCATCTCCTGCATTGCAGGTGGATTCTTTACCCACTGAGCCACCAGGGAAGCCTCAGCCTAAGAAAATAGCATATTTTAATCATGAAATAGACATTTATTTCACTGAATATGCAATTTGCTATATTTAGGACTATTGAAAAGCAGAGTTTTACTTAAAAAAAAAAAAAAAAACAAACTTTTCTTTTGCCTTGACTTGAGCAAAGCATCCGAATCTGTTTCTTTACTGCAGGGCCTCCTAAGTGCCACTATGCGTACTATCACGACAGCACTGTAGGGTATTTTCCCCACATAATGGATGGAAGAAGTGTCTCAGGATAAGCGCAACATCCAGTTGCATGCCCTGTGTCTTGCCAACACCTGATGCAGACGGGCGTTCTGTAAGTATGGTGCACTCCCTGCGGCTCATGTGGGCAGATTCCAAAGCATGGCAGCTGAACAGGTGCACTGGTCAGCACATCCTCTGAGCACTCTCAGGAGCACACTCAGCATTTGCACCTACACTGTCACCACCTTCCCTCCCTGCCCCTTGGCCTCCTATAAATGCCTGGACCTTGCCTGCACTTCAAGGAAGGTTAGAAGCCATTCATTTGTTGTAAAGGAGGATTTGGGGAGAGCTCCTCTGAGCCAAGAAAACATATGGTCTAATTTCCTGGAAGAAAGAATGGAAGGAAAGGATTCTAAAAGAGTTCTATTTTTAGAGGGAAAAGGTATTGAACAGGGTAGTGCATTGGCTAGATTGTTTTCCAGAATAATTTTGAAAGACAGATGCGCTGGTCCAGGTGTGATGTTTCCTGAAACTAGATCACCTTTTAAAAAAAAAACTAAAACGGAAGTGCAGGTCAATGTTTCACTCCCTGGACATTGGAGGTGATAAGGTTAACCATCCATGCCACCACCTTCTTGCGACCAGCAGCCTCAATTCCTAGCTACACAACCAGGCAGGATGGAGGACAAAGGTATACAAAGTGACCATCTCTCCACACGAGTAGAACCCTTTGCGCTCTGACCTAGTCAGGGACTTAATTATCCACCCAAAAGAATGAGATTTCCAATTCCTCCTGTTACCCAAAGCACAACACAAAAACACCACAGCTACGGGCAAAAACCTAGAATACACTCAGAAGGAGAAACCTGCAGGGCCACGCAGACAGAGAAAAGGCCATTCGCAGACATCACTGTAACAGGATTGGCGAGTGCAGGGGAGAAGCAAAGCCCCCTAGCACATGTTGGGTAAATTTTTGTCCTCTTGGTGAACCTGGAGCACAAGCAGTGGGTGAGGTTCTCTTCCAGCTGATTCTGGGGATCCTGATATAAGATGTTCTCATACTAGGGCCAAAGGCAGAGTTCAGAGAGGCCCACTGAGAATCAAATCTGATGGATTCAAAGCAAGAGAAATGCCACCTGATTCTAAAAGCTTTCTCATCCCCAAATGAGGCTCAGCATTCTCACCATTTGAAACTAGGAATAAATTTGATTTTTCCCCCCCCAGAGCCTGATAAAGAGTGGGACCAAGATTCAAGCACAGACCAGGTCATTCGTTGCATAGTGATGGTTTATTAACTACATGGAAACCACACAGAAACCTCATCCCATTCCTGGGTTCACTTGTTTGTTGATTACTGTTGCTGTGTTACTGTTGTCTGGAGCGAGATGGACTCTTCCTTAGGAGGATTGACTAGGGGGGTGACTCTCTCCTTCAAGGGTCTTGGGTCCCTGTGGGGAGACCAGGTGAGTAACCTGAGCTGACTTCAGTCTGCATGGACTATGCCTGGCATAGAGAAAGGGGGACTGGGCATATAATAACGAGATGAGGTGGTCCAATAGTTTAAGAGTCTGCACTTCCAATGCAGAGGGCACAGGTTTGATCCCTGGTCAGCGAACTAAGATTCCACATGCTGTGCGGTGTGGCCAAAAATTTTTAAAATAATTAATTAAAAATAATGACATGACATGTTTACTGCATTCTTAAAACACACTCTCAGATCATGTCTTTCTGCCTCAGTTGTCACCCCACAATGGCCTGAGGCCCTGCACTATGACCATCACCTCCCAAGAAGGGTCCTCAGAGAGAGACTTCTCTGGAAGGCAAGGGAGCTGGGCTTGCTCATCTTTGTAGTTTGTACCCTGTGCACAGTCACTCCCACGATTCCCAGAACAGCAGCTCCCATACCACCAGCACTCAATAAATATTTATTGGAGCCAATCTGCTGCAACCTTTTTCATGCTAGCACTTTGACAATGCTAAACATCTTAGCCAGTCAACTTGAGAATAACAAAACTGTTTTTCTAAGGAGGAAGCATATTTCCAAATGACACGTGTGAGCTTTTTCTGATTACAAAAGTAATACATATTCATGGTAGAAATTTGGAAAATTCAGAAAAGCATAAATAAAAAGTAAAATAATTAATACTCCCATCATTTACAAAAGAACCACTGTTAACATGCTTATTCTTCCAGGTTGCTTCCTATGCCTCTCTTCACATATATTACAAAACTGGGATCAGAGCGATTACTATTTTTAATCTTTTTAACATAACTTATGAGCTCTATCATGCATGTCCTTAAATATTCTTGAAGAACATGATTTCTAATGGTTGCAATGTGTTCTACCATATGGATGTTTCAGCATTCTGTAATTTAACCAATTTCCTTTGTTGGGTATTTTGGTTGTTTTTAATTTCCCACTATTATAAATAAAGTTTCAGTGAACATCCTAGCACATAAATCTTTGCACCCATTTTAATCATTTCCGTATGTGAAGTTCGTAGAAGTGGAATGGCTCAAGGACTAAAAAGCAAGAGTATATTGAAGATGAAAAATGATACGCAGCCCAGAGTCTAACTTCATCCATTTAGGGCGGTGAGGATGAAGGAACCATCTCTTGGCCTCAAAGCACAACCCTGACGTTTTTGGTTCATCTTCCACTCTATGAGCAGACTATTCTGTTGAGCGTTGGTGCCACTTAACAAAAGGAAGCTGTGGACCCAGACAGACCTGTGTTCTAATCCTGACACCTCCACTTGTCAGCCGCGTGACCTTGGGTAATACCCTGAGCCCTACTTTCTTCAAAGACACAGTGAAGATAAGAGAAAGAAGCGTCTAAAACTGTGAGCGTGTTCTCTCCTTCTTACTAGCAGAACCCTGTTTCTTATTTGAGGAAACACTGTACCGAGTGAAGTTATGACAAAGTCAGGTTCCCTGGGCAGTTTAATGCGGCTAGAGGTGACCTTAAGTATTAAAACTTAATCCTAAGATATAGGGGGAAATTGTAGAACTCCTAGAAAGACTTTTTTCCTAGCTTATTTTCAGTTCAGTTCAGTTCAGTCGCTCAGTCGGGTCCAACTCTTTGCGACCCCATGAACTGCAGCACGCCAGGCCTCCCTGTCCATCACCATCTCCCGGAGTTCACTCAAACTCACGTCCATCAAGGCCGTGATGCCATCCAGCCATCTCATCCTCTGTCGTCCCCTTCTCCTCCTGCCCCCCATCCCTCCCACCATCAGAGTCTTTTCCAATGAGTCAACTCTTCGCATGAGGTGGCCAAAGCACTAGAGTTTCAGCTTTAACATCATTCCTTCCAAAGAAATCCCAGGGCTGCTTTTTTTAAGGTTGGAATATAATTGCT
>SJYV01054512.1:1298136-1392460 GCA_006410875.1 Neotragus pygmaeus | reverse complement strand
GTTGACCATCTGGTGATGTCCATGTGTAGAGTCTTCTCTTGTGTTGTTGGAAGAGGGTGCTTGCTATGACCAGTGCGTTCTCTTGGCAAAACTCTATTAGCCTCTGCCCCCTTCATTCTGTGTTCCAAGGCCAAATTTGCCTGTTACTCCCACTGTTTCTTGACTTCCTACTTTTGTATTCCAGTTCCCTATAATGAAAAGGACATCTTTTGGGGCTGTTAGTTCTAGAAGGTCTTGTAAGTCTTCATAGAACTGTTCAGCTTCAGCTTCCTCAGCATTACTGGTTGGGGCATGTGTTAATATACTATATTTGTTTTTCGCTTTCTGACTTACTTCACTCCATATGACAAACTGTAGGGTCATACACTTTACACAAATGAGTCAGTTTTGTTCCTTTTTATGTCTGAGTAATATTACATTGTGTGTTTATATGTACTGTGCTGTGCTGTGCTTAGTTCCTCAGTTGTGTCTAACTCTTTGTGACCCCATGGACTATAGCCTGCCAGGCTGCCTGTCCATGGGGACCCTCCAGGTAAGAATACTGGATTGGGTTGCCATACCCAGGGGATCTTCCCAATCCAGGGATCACACCCAGGTCTCCCGCATTGCAGGTGGATTCTTTATCATCTGAGCCACCAAGGTAGCCCATGTATATATTACATAGACATAATTTTCATACAAAATTATGCAAGTTTAAGGTGTACAACATGATGATGTAATACTCATATGTATTGCAAAATGATCACCTCATTAAGATTAGTTAACACACCCATCACTTCATGTACTTATCTTGTTTTGAATGTGTGGTGAAAACATTTAAGATCTACCCTCTTAGAAATTTTCAAGTATAAGATACAATCTTATTAACTGTAGTCACCATGCCATACACGTTTTTCTAGGGCTCATTCATCCTGTAACTCAAATTTGTACTTTTGGCCAACATCCATTTCCCCCTCACCCCTGGAAACCATCAATCTGTTCCCTATTTCTATGAGTTTTTCTTGTTCAGATTCCACATATAAGTGAGATTTTACAGTATTCATCATCCTCTGTCTGACTTATTTCACTAAGCTTAAGACCTTCAAGGTCCATTCATGNCACCCCTGGAAACCATCAATCTGTTCCCTATTTCTATGAGTTTTTCTTGTTCAGATTCCACATATAAGTGAGATTTTACAGTATTCATCATCCTCTGTCTGACTTATTTCACTAAGCTTAAGACCTTCAAGGTCCATTCATGTTGTTGCCTTTTCATACTGTTCATGGGGTTCTCAAGGCAAGAATACTGAAGTGGTTTGCCATTCCCTTCTCCAGTGGACCACATTCTGTCAGAACTCTCCACCATGACCCACCCATCTCGGGTTGCCCCACAGGCATGGCTTGGTTTCATTGAGTTAGACAAGGCTGTGGTCCTAGTGTGATTAGATTGACTAGTTTTCTGTGAGAATGGTTTCAGTGTGTCTGCCCTCTGATGCCCTCTTGCAACACCAACCATCTTACTTGGGTTTCTCTTACCTTGGGCGTGGGGTATCTCTTAACAGCTGCTCCAGCAAAGCACAGCCGCTGCTCCTTACCTTGGATGAGGGGTATCTCCTTACCGCCACCATTCCTGAACTTCAATGTGGGATAGCTCCTCTGGGCCCTCCTGTGCCTGTGCAGCCACCACTCCTCGGGTTGCTCCTCCCGACCGTTAGCCCTGGCCTCGGGCTTGGGTGGCTCCTTCCAGCTGCCGCCCCTGGCCTCGGGCTTGGGGTGGCTCCTCAGGGTCACCACCCCTGGCCTCAGGCACGAGGTGGCTTCTCCCAGCTGCCCCTGACCTCCGACGCGGGGTAGCTCCTCCCGGCCACCGCCCCTGACCTCGGGCACAGGGTGTCTCCTCCTGGCCACCACTGGCTTCAGATGTGGGGTAGCTCCTCTCAGCCACCGCCCCTGACCTCAGATGTGGGGTGGCCGCTTAGTGTGCCGGCTCGCAGTTGCCTGCGCTTAGTGAACCCCATGAACAGTATGAAAAGGCAGAGTGATAGGATACCAAAGAGAAAAACTCCCCAGGTCATTAGGTGCCCAATATGCTACAGGAGATCAGTGGAGAAATAACTCCAGAAAGAATGNTGGGAGGAATTGGGGGCAGGAGGAGAAGGGGACGACAGAGGATGAGATGGCTGGATGGCATCACCAACTTGATGGACATGAGTTCGAGTGAACTCCAGGAGTTGGTGATGGACAGGGAGGCCTGGCATGCTGCTATTCATGGGGTCGCAAAGAGTCGGACACAACTGAGCAACTGAACTGAACTGAACTGAACATGTTTTTGCAAACAGCAGGATTTCCTTCTTTTTAATGACATTTCTGCCTGTATGTGTATATGGCATTTGTAACATGTGTATAATGTGCAATATGAAAATATAATATAAATGTCATTTTCTTCATCCATTCATCTGCAGGTATACACTTGAGCTGTTTTCGTGTCTTGGATGTTGTAATGCTGCAATGAACTTGGTAGAACAGCTATCTCTTTTTTACTTCTTTCTTTTTTTTATTAAGGCATAATTGACATACAATATTATGTCAGTTTCAGGTATACAGCATAATGATTCAATATTTGTACACACTATGAAATGATCAGCACAATGAGGCTAGTTAACATCTGTCACAATATATAGCATTCTTTTCTTGAAATAAGAACTTATAAGACTTACTCTCCCAGCAACTTTAAAGTATGCGATACAGTATTATTAACTATAGTTGCATGCTAGAAATTATATTTCCAAGACTTGTTTATTTCATAACTGGAAGTTGGTACATTTTTACTCCCTTCACCCATTTTCTCCACTCCCTACCCCTAGATAGCTGTTTGAGATAATGATTTATTTCTTTCAGATACATATTCAGAAGTGGGATTGTTGGATCATGGTAGTTCCACTTTTATTTTTATTTAAATCTCCATACTCTTTTCCATAGTGGCTGGCCCAATTTACATTTGGGGAAGGCTTCTTAAAAGCAGGACTACTTGAGAAAGAAACTCTTTCACATTCCCTCCTTCCTGATGCTTGGAACTCAGATGTGATGGCTGGAGCTCTGGCAGTCATCTTGTGATCTTAATGAAGCCATTCTTTAAGAATGTTAGAAAAGAAAAGCTAGTGTCCAAGTCCCTTGGGATACCATGGAGTTGTCACATTTGCCCTGGACTGACTCATTCACTTTCTTATGGTTAAGCCCACCTTGTTTAGAATCTTCTCTTAGCAGCAGCCAAACCTAATTCTAGTTGATGAGAATACCTGTATTATGTAATCATTGTGAGGCTAAAACAGAGTGATTTATTAATAAGCCTGGCATAAAGCTGGCTGTCAGTGAAGGTTTAGTCCTTTGGTGTTCTAATTGTATCCAGTTTTTATTCCCAGCACATGCTAACCTCCTCCAGACCCTCTCTCCGTTCCCTTTTCCCCTCCCAATATGAAACCACAAAAAGACCTACTCCTCCAACTTCCAGTGGAGACTTTCTTCCTGGTAATCTTAGCAGTCTACCTGCTGACACAAATTTTTCCATTTTTCACCATTTTCTGCTTCCCCACTTGAAGCCTAGGTTTCCATTGATTTACTGGGATTTCTGGACTTATATGCCTCTCTTAGGGATTCAGAACCATTCCTGATTTTCCAACAATTAATTCAGAAATTCACTTTCTATTTCTCATCAAGATATAGTCATAAACCACTCCAAATAGCTTCAAACAGCTATCACACACTCAGACATATTTATGCCTGAAGATCTAATTGACAGTTTAGATTACCCCACAGATCAGATCTGACAAATTCCCTGGTCAGAAGAAACTCAGAATACTTTATTCTCAATTTGGAAACCAGAAAAATACCTAACTGTTCATCTAAAGTGCTGAGCATGCCCTACCTATCTACCTTCTACATTCTCTTAGTGGGCTGGGAAGCTGAAATGATAACCTGGGCAGGGCCAACTTCTTGAATGGTGGGAATAAAATTAGTCTAACCAGTCAACAAAGTGACATTATGAAATTTGATCACAGTTGTTAAATTAAAAGGCAAAACCATTGTTTGAACTGAAAGTTGTCTTCAATTTTGGTTGCAAATACAGAATTAAAGACACTAAACTATGTTTACTAATAGGTTTAATATTGAAAAATTAGAAACAACTGAAATACAGCAAGAGATTCAGAAATATGTTATAACCATACATATAATCCTCAGTTACAAAAGTATAACTGTACATAAAGTAGATTGCAACAAGGAAAACATTTGCAGTATTAGGAAAATGAACTACACAGATGGCATCAACAACAAGGCCATTCTGTCCGTCTTTGTCACTGTTAGCTGCTGATTTTTCAGTTTCTCCTACATATTCGTGGAGCATTTTGGCACCTACTTCACAATGTTGCTCTCCACCCTCGTTCTATTCAACCCTCCTGATGGCATGGTTATCTGATATAATATACACCCACGAACCTGATGTATGGCTCTTCAGTATCTGGAATTCCAGTGTTCCACTATCCTAAGGTTCATGGCTTTGATTCATTTTGAGCTAATTTTTATATATGGTGTGAGATGGGAGTTGATCTTGACGCTCTCAATACTTGAAATTCTCTCTCTTCTTGACCTTCAGTCTGGCTTCCCTCCAATTCTCACCCAATCTCACTTCACTTTCATTCTGCTTTTATAAAAAGTGTTGTTTTCTTTCCTACAGGTCTCCATTCTCATTGTTGATTTAATTTTGACTCCTTTTCTTGACTGCAAGTTTGTGAGCAGAGATCCCCATATTTGACTTTATATTCACCAAAACCTCTGATGAAGCCTGGAACTCTGTGGGTGTTAATCCCTGTTTATGTGAAAAACAAAGATGACATCAGGGAAAAGGTTTCAAAGTAAAATATAGAATATTTATGTTTGTGTGCTTTATGTGTGTGTGTGTGTGTGTGTGCATACACACAGATAGATATAGATCTTGCCTTTTTTCTTGTATTTTTTATGGTAAAGAAACATGGAAATAATAGGAAAACATCTGTATTTAAGGAGAAGAGGGAGAAGAGCTAAAATTCTGACAAACAGGAAAAATAACTTACTATGCTGACAACCTCATGTGGTTGTAAGATTAAATGAAACCATGTAATTGAAAGCAACCTTTATTCGTAGCTCTCTACAAACACAAGGTAAAGCTCTCACTAAACAAGCCTCAGATGTTTATGCCCTTGTCATCATCCAGTAAAGTCTGAATTCCTTTAGGGAAAGACCCATTTCATGCAGCTCTCCTGCATCTCGCACCATGTCTGGCAAAGAGCAATCCGAATTCTTTTGTTTATTCAACTAATACGCCTTGAGTAGGTACCACGTGCCAGACTATGCATTGTTCTGGAGACTATAAACATCTGCCATCGTGACCTACTGAGCAGTTGAAACAGAGAATAGGTTTATATGAACAATATTAAATCTGCTGGTGTTCTTGACATGCTCTTTTCATAATCTCAATGATGATGACCATGCAACATACTTCAAATGATTTTTAAGGAAGTGGGACTTCCCTGGTAGTCCAGTGGTTGAGAATCCGCCTGCCAATGCAGGGGACACAGGTTTGATCCCTGGTCTGGGAAGTTTCCATACACCACAGAGCAACCAACCCCGTGTGCCACAGCTATGACGCCCGTGCTCTATGATAAGAGAAGACGCAGCAGTGAGAAGCCCACGCACTGCAACTAGAGCGTAGCCCTCGCTGGCCGCAACCAGGGAAAGACAATGAGCAGCAAGGAGGACTCCGTGCAGCCAAAAAGAAAGATTTGCCAATTAATTAAAGCAAGAAAGGTGAAGAAAACCTAAGGAGCAGCGAGGAGGACTCAAAAATAAAGATTTGTCAATTAATTTAAACCAAGAAAGGTGAAGAAAACCTAAGCAATACTAGCAAAACCAAAACCTCTCAGGCATTTCCGGAGTACCTGTTCCGGGTAAACTGCCCTAGAATCTGTGAGGGATAAGGGGATATCTGAGACTTGCCTCCTGCCTAGGAGGGTGCAAAGACCAGTGGAGAGAAGGGTAGAAGGGTAGGCTCTGAGGCATGCTGGAAGGGAGGCTTGAACAAAATCCTGAGACCGTTCAGGGCAGGGCAGGATGACAAGGAGAACATCATGTTATCTTAGGCACGTTTCTGCTCATGCCTACCTGTTGGGCCAGTTCAGTGGGCTAGCTTTACAAAGAGATTGGGGCATCTGTGTGGTCATCTGCCTGCCCACACTGATGGGAAAATGGCTTTTGCAGGAGTCATCACTAAACACTGGGCTCCTGTGAAAGTACTGGGTGAGCCCAAAGTAAGGGCTTTCCATTTCTTCCAGAACAATTAAGTGGGCAGGACAGGAAGGTGGGGACCATCTAATCCAACTTTCCACTCTGTGCTTCATTAATTGTTTGTTTTTCTATCTCTGAGTCTATGACCTCACTCAAGGATGAATGCCTTTCGACCCCACCTTTCAGGAGACCTTTGGATTTTTTTGATGGTACCCATTTTTAAAGAAAAAGTTGAAGAAATGAGCATTCAATTAAATATAACTCAGACAATCTGTTTTATCAAAGCAGATTGATCATAAATCAGAAGAAAAGGTACATTCCGAATCACATACATGAAACAGAAACTTGGTAATGGGCCCATCCTGGACTGCCATCCTCTCAGGTCTATACAAGGTCAATATGGTCACTCATTTCCAGAAATTACTTAATTCTAGTGTCTGTAACCAAATGGTGATTTTTCTTCAAGTACAGAAGCATGTCATGTCAGGTAAAACTGTTATTTGAAAATCCAAGTTTACATTCAGGTGCATTGTTACTATATCATAAAACTGACTCTTTTATAGAAGGAACATTTCTTAAACATGCTAAAATTGGATTCCACTGACAAAAAATAAAGGTCCTCTCTTGCTACCTTTCCTAGAACACTGTGCCTACCCAGAGCTGGGCATATCTCTACAGAAACCTTCCGCTGTGGTCAGCAGATAATATCTGTGCTCAGGCAAGTTCCAAAAGTCTGAGTGGTAAAAGTCTTTACGCTGCCAAGCCAGACTGCTGGAGGTCAGTCGTAACTTCCTTTCAAATTATAGTAATTAATAACAGATTTTCTTCCTGTTATTGACCCAGGCATAAATGCAGGCTTGAAAAATAGCCAAGACAGATTTGCATGATGCCCTACAAGAAAGTTTCCCTCTATGGCACCAACATAAGCTTTACTCCAGATTTCTGGCAGAGCGCATCTCCGTTGCCTTGCTCCAGCAAAGTGGGCCTACGCACACTGCAAAATAAACTCGGAGAATGCTCAGCAATCTGCTGGCGGAGGTGCTTGCTAAGTGAGCAGCTCTCCCCTTCGCCAGCCAAAGCGTGATCATTTCTCTGTTCACCTCATTTGCATTATCTAGTAAAAAATGCACAACCTTGGACCATATTTGAAGCCATGAATTTACTAGAACTTGAAAATGAGAAGTCAAATCCAGTATGGAGGACTTCTCTGAATGCCTGTTCAGTGACACCGGACAGCAGACACATTTTATGATGATGTGGGTGACATGCTTTATCTATCTGTAAAAGTTTCATGGATTTATTTAATAAACATTTAACAAACACTAAGAAGACAAGGTAAGAACCTTACCCTTTGGTAGAAAGAGGTAAACTTGGGGTAGGTTGGAGGGCTGGCTGGACGTGACAGTCTGAGAGAAATGGACGGACCCTCCAGAGGTTGATTCTATCTTGGGCTAGAAAATGGCTGGACCCTTTGTAGATTTATTGTAAAATTTGGGGAGATAATCTACCCTGGTGACCCTATAAACATCCTTCCTTCCTTGTGCAAACATGAAAGCTTTCAAACGATGATCTCCTTGACAGAGATACAAATTCTGTTGTTGTTTTTTCCTAGAATTGAAAGTGTGTTTGGAAGAGTCCCAGTGATGAGTGACAATGAAAACTCCTGTTTTGTTTTGTTTTCCAAAAAAGAAAAGGCTATGTTCTTTTGTGCAGATATAGGACATTTCACAGCCTTTCTTACTCTCCTGAACTCTCCAGTTCTCTTTCCTACTGGAAGTTTAGTGAGACAGGTGAGCTGATGATACCTAATTTCCCCTCTACTCTTTAAAGGAAGAAAATGATAGCCAGACCCGGCACAAGGCATTGCCATCTGTAGGCATTAGAAGAAACCCATTTAATTTTTAGGACTTTCCAAGCCTTTGAAGCTAAAGGCAAAGAAGGGGGGGAAACCAGCATAGACTTGCTGGGATTCTGGAAGTGATTTTTCTCTCTTATGTAAACTATTGAGATGATGGAAACTGACATCATTATATTTACTCCATAAGATCTTGTTTTGTAATTGCATTAGAATATATTAATATATTACAGCAAAGGGAATAAGGAAAAGTAATATGGGTTGCTCTGTCAGTGTGGGAGCTGAGAGACACATCCACAGCAACCTGGACTTCTGTGTGGGGGGTTGTGGACATCAGAACATATCAGGGAATCAGAAGCCATCAGCAAATCCAACATGTTGTCAGTGTACAAAATTGTTCTGTGCTCCCTACAGAAAGGCACAAGCAGAATCAATCAAACTGGATTTTAATGAAGACACAAGTCAATCATTAGAATTAGCCAGGGCTAATTCTAGCACTGTCCAAAACAAAAGCCAAACAAAAAAAAATTCAGTTTATTGTCTTCTGGTCCTCCTCTAAAATGGAACTATCAGCTTAATTAGAAAAAGACTTCATTCATCCAAGACAAATGAGGATACTCTTCGCTGATGTGAGGAGGAGTAAGAATTTCTATAACTCCCAAGAACGTGTTTACAGAATTACACAGCCTCTGATGAAATTCTCATTGCATCCCACTCGTGGAGGTAGCGGGAAGTGAGTTATCCTCATCTTTAAAGGAACAAATGCCAAGAATATCCCACCCAATAGCCTCTCTCCACAGAGCAAAGAAATGTGTAATTTTCGGGACTGAATGCACATTTAGCTTCCTCTTTCTGTGTTGATTATATTTCTCAAATTCATTTTTATTGAACTGGTCCAGCTTAAAATGTAATTGGCTTCAGAGAAGACAAAAATAGGTCTCCTAACAGTTGTACTGAATTTTTAAAATGTAAAATAGAAAAATTAAATGATGCGAGCACATTGATTCAAGGATGCCAGTTCCAGCCCACATTATATCCCACACATGTGCAGTTCCATCCAGATGGTATATCTTTCCTTTTAAGATGCCCAGAAAATGATTACATGTGTAACCATATTAAGCAATTTATCATTTGGCTTGGAGGGAGCAATTTTACCTACATTACAGTTCTGCATTCTATTTTTTTTAATTTTTATTGAAATATAGTTGATTTACAATGTTGTGTTAGTCTCAGATGTACAGCAAAGTAATGCAGTTACACATACATATGTTCTTTTTTACATTCTCTTTCTTTATAAGTTATTATAAGATATTGAAATAGGTCCCTGTGCTTTAGAGTAGGTCCTTGTTGGTTATCTATTTTGTATATAGTATTGTGTGCATGTTTATCCTTAACTTCTAATTTATCCCTCTTCTCCACTTTAATGTAAGGAAAGTCAATACATGTAGTTGCACATTTAGCAAGAGTTCCTACGAGGGAACTTCCCTGGTGAGCTTCCCTGGTGGCTCAGAGGGTAAAGAGTCTGCCCGCAATGCGGGAGACCCTGGTTCGATCCCTGGGTCAGGATGATCCCATGGAGAAGGAAATGGCAACCCACTCCAGTATTCTTGCCTGGAAAATTCCTATCAGGCTCCACAGTCCATGGGGTCACAAGGAGTCAGACATGACTGAGCAACTTCACTTTCACTTTCACTTTCACTTTCACTTTCCTGCCAGGGAACATCTATTAAGAATTCACTTGCAAGTATGGCTGTAGCGAGTGTTCAGTAGAGCTCGTGTGTGTCTGAGGAAGCCAAAAGGCCTTCCTGTAAATCACATGCCATCAAACATCTTATTTTGTCCTCAGAATTCAGTTTTCATGTACAGACTAAATTTTTAATGATGATGTTTTTATGTTTCTCCCCAAAAATATCATTCCCAGAATATTCTTAAGAGGCAAAAAGGCATATATTTATTTAGACTCATCCATTTTTTTCAGTTCAACTTGCATTTTTATATTAAGATCATAGTGTTTTATATTAATAAAATGACTCTGTGTGCAGTGATGGTTCTAGTTACCTGATGGGTTGTAAAAGCTCTTGTGTTTCTTCACTCAGATTTTTTTTTCCTTATTTGAGAGCAAGTCCTGGCAGTTGGTATGAATCAAGTCCCTAACCCAAAGAAGAGCCCCACCGATAAAATGTCATGGGAATGACTCAATGGCAACACAAATGAATACGGTCAAAATGGTCCACTCAGGAATATTACTCCTTACTCTTTCCCAATCTCCTTGTAGAACGCAGCCCACACCCTTGAGATGCTTGGAAGGGAAAATACCTTCTCTCCAATATTTCCGTGGAAGATTGTTATAGGGCCGCAAAGCACTTGCCCTTGTAGGAACTCCTGGCAGAGAATTGAGTATAGACAGGCTTCTCCAAAGAGGAGGAGGAAAAATTGTTCATCTTTCTCTGTTCCTTGTCTCCAATCCCCTTTCTGCTCTAAGTGCTTCTGTTTTTTTTTTTTTTTTTCACCTCTAGCAGCAGCAGCAACACACACCTCAAATACCTTTCCCCAGTGTGGTCTAAACTCCCCTTTCTTTAATCTTGGAGAAGGAAATGGCAATCCACTCCAGTATTCTTAACCCAGAGAATTCCATGGACAGGGGAGCCTGGTGGGCTACAGCCCACAGGGTTGCAACAAGTCGAACATGACCGAGCGACTACACTTTCTTTAATCTAGAATGTAATTCAACTACTCCATTCAGTCTTCTTGACTTCTTCCAAAATAAGCCTCTAAAGGATCCCTCACCTCTTTCATTGCCAGGATTTCCATTTGCTCCTTTGACAAAAGTACCATAGCACCTGTGTTCTCTCCATTCTTCGTTTGGTGTAAAGTGTGGCACATCCAAGCTGAAGTGGATAGTGTTGAGATGTTCATGGAGCCGGCACAGCTACACTCCACCAGCAGTCCCTGCCCTCCGAGACTGCTGGGCGGAGACCTCCCACAGCACTAAAGTGTAGCTTTGTGACATGAATAGCCCTCTCCAACAGCATCCAAGGTAGAGAACCAACCAGAATGGGGATTTGGGCTAGACATGCAAGGGATGGTAAGTTGATATCATAAGAATGGAACAAAAAGAAAGACACATCATGACAACAGATTGTGCTAATCTTAAAGGAACAACTGTGCTGTGCTTAGTCGCTCAGTCGTGTCTGACTCTTTGTGACCCCAAGGACTGTAGTTCATGGCGATTCTCCAGGCAAAAATACTGAAGTAAGTTGCCATGCCCTCCTCCAGTAGATCTTCCCACCCTAGGGATCGAACCCAGGTCTCCCATGTGGCAGGTGGATTCTTTACCATCTGACTAATGGGGAAGCCCAAGAGAGCACCTGACCTATCTCTATTTCCCTGGCTTTCATACTAGCCCACATCTATCTTGAGTGAGTGTTGCTTAAGACAGAAAATGCCTAGTTAAATCTGTACCAGCCCACCCGTTCTCTCTTGACACTCAACCTCCTTCACCCCTCCTCCTACATCCAGGAATCCCAATACTGTTGCTGATGGTTCTAGAACTTTCTCTCCACCCCTTAACCCTTGCTCCTTCCACAATGCATCTCCACTCACCACCCATGGAGGTTGTTAGACACAGCTAAAGGGCACAGACACTCCTATTCCATCTCTTGAACTCACGAGAATGTCCTAAAAACACTTTAGTTAAATGCACTGGCTAGCTGAGTGCATATGAGAACAGCTGGGAAAGACATGTATGAAATATAGAAGGCAAGCAGTTTTTGGAGCTGGTATTTAGGATCTACTGGAGGTCAGAACAGGTAAACATGTAATAGCTTAACTAGTTCCAGAAGGCAGTTTAAGCAAATGAGGAAGATTGGGGGTCAGAACCAGTGATTAAAATATGGTTCAGAGTAGTCTGGAGTGATAATTCATGGACCATTTGGGAAATGCAATGGGTGCCTGAATGAAGATGGTTTTTCATGATGACCATTTTCATCTCCTGGAATTTAATTGGCAGTTTTCTTTTTCCTGGAAATTTTATTTTTTCTGTTTATTTCTGGTTCCTGATATTGGATTAAAAGCAATGAAATCAACTCATCTTAAATTGTACTAAGTAGTGTTGAGCCCTCTGCTAGTCTGCCATTTATTATCGGGGCCATCTTTACCACACCAGTGATGGCTTGCTTTGTAATAATGTTGCAGTTTAAAGCATTTTGATAAAGGGTAGATAGAGCCTATTGTGAAGGAGTGAAATTTGTGTTTCTGTAATAAAACAAATGTCGTTTTATCTTTTAAAGCCAAAGAGACTCTCTCCTCCAACCCCTTTAATTTGATTCCACTCTGAAACTATCTCCTTTCCTTTGCTTCACTGGAAAATGGTATTTTTATGTAAAAGCTGATGTAGACACTTTTATTCCTTAACCCAAATTTTTGTGTCCTGTGTCCCAGCAAGCAATCAAGTCTACTTACAACGATTGTGAGAATCTTAAATGACCCACTGCCCCTTCTTTCCAAACAGCTCATTGTCAACAAAATTCATGGACACCAGGGAGATCCCATAGATTAAAATTTCATTTGCTATAGAATGCAAGTACTTGAACTAAAGGAAACCAGTCAAAGTTAATTTGGCCTTAAAATCCCCATTGAGAAGAGAAACCTATCTTTGATATTTACTTTGTGGCAGAAAATATTCCTTCAGTCAATCAAAAACAACAAGGAAACTTCTTGGAGGTGCATGAACTAAAACATCATTGGTTGTACTCTAATTTTGTAATTATCTCTAATTATTCTGGACAAAAGTAATTTTAGTTTAGTTTAGGTATGTATATGGAGAAGGAAATGGCAACACACTCCAGTGTTCTTGCCTGGAGAATCCCAGAGACAGAGGAGCCTAATGGGCTGCCATCTATGGGGTTGCACAGAGTCTGACGCAACTGAAGTGACTTGGCAGCAGGAGGTCTGTATATGAGCAGGCTTCCCAGGCGGAACTAGTGGTAAGAACCCACCTGCCAATGCAGGAGACATAAGAGATGTGGGTTTGATCCCTGGGTTGAGAAGATCTCTGGAGGAGGGCATGGCCACCCACTCCAGTACTCTTGCCTGGAGGATCCCACAGATGAAGAAGCCTGGTGGGCTACAGTCCCTGGAGCCACAAAGAGTCAGACATGACTAAAGCGATCTAGCATGCACGCACCCACATGTGTGTGAGCACACACATGCAACTATGGGTTTCACAAGGCACCTGCAGAAAAAAAACAGGGACTTGAAAAGCAAGGTGAAGCCAACAATATTAAAGACAAACAAAATTGGGAATTACTGGACTAGAAAATGTACACAGAATTTTGTCCTTTGCCTTGGACTGCAAGGAGGTCAAATCAGTCAATCCTATAGGAAATCGGTCCTGAATAGTCATTAGAAGGACTGATGCTCAAGCTGAAGTTCCAATACTTTGGCCACCTGATGCAAAGAACTGACTCATTGGAGAGGACCAGGATGCTGGGAAAGATTGAAGGCAGGAGGATAAGGGGATGACAGAGGATGAGATAGTTGGATGGTATCACTGACTCGATGGACATGAGTTTGAGCAAACTCCAGGAGTTGGTGATGGACAGGGAAGCCTGATGTGCTGCAGTCCACGGGGTCTCAAAGAGTCAGATACAACTGAGCGACTGAACTGATACTTTTCAACATTAAGTGCCACTCCAACTGCATGACGACCGGTTCTCTTCTTTCTCTGCTTCTCACATGATCTCTGTCTGCTTAGCAGAGCACAACTTCAATATGAAATAGAACAGAACAAGATCATCCTGGCTCTGGGTCATGGCTGTAAGCCCAGGACTTCAGGTCAATGCCTGGCTGAGAGGGAGGGGTCTTGTCAGACCCAGACATCAGGCCACAGGGGGCCGGCAGCCCTGCTGCCTCCCTCCCTCTGAAATAGAGTTATCCTGGAGAGTGACAGATGACCAACCCAGAGGCGACAGTCCATCGTCTGTCTCCAACAGAGAGCCTGCAGGGGGAAGGAGAGCCACATCACCCATTTCAACTGGGTCAGTAGCTGGGCTTTGTTTTCAGAACTGCCCTCCAGCTACCAGGATTTTACTCCTCCAGTCTTTTGGCTGAGATTTTTGGAAAACCAACCAAGCCCATTTCCTACACACTGGCTTAAAGCTGCAGAGCGTTTCCAACCATCTCAGCTCACGTGAGATGAGTAACTCTTTCTCTGATAAGAAGACTTGTGCCTTCCCACTCCAGACCAGGAGGCGTGTTCCATTTGGAACGTTATCTCTTTTAAGGAGGACACTGTCTCTTCTTGGCTTCATTTCAGTTCGGTTCAGTTCAGTCGCTCAGTCATCTCCGACTCTTTGCAATCCCATGGACTACAGTACACCAAGCTTCCCTGTCCGTCACCAACTCCGGGAGCTTACTCAAATTCATCCCCATTGTGTTGGTGATGCCATCCAACCATTTCATCCTCTGTCATCCCCTTCTCCTCCCACCTTCAATCATTCCCACATAATAGAGAAATGTTAATAAATATTTAAAATGGGTAACCAGCAAGGACCCATTGTATAGCACAGGAAAAACTGTGCTATACCCAAGTATTCAATGCAGGGAACTCTGCTCAATATTATTTAACAACCTAAGTGGGGAAAGGATTTGGAAAAGAACAGCTACGTGTATGTGTGTGACTGGATCACTTTGCTCCACACCTGAAACTAACACCACACTGTTAATCAACTCTACTCCCATATAAAATAAAAAGTAAAAGCAAGGAAAGCGTATGCTATCCTTCTTCACTCATGTTTTTGGGCCCCTTAAGTACGAAATGTTCTGATATCTGATAGATTATAATGATGATTCACAGGGAGAACAGAAGCTGGCTCTTGGGTGCAAATGACACGTACAAAATTGGTTGACTTTATCAGCTATTTGCATCTAGAATCAATAGCTCTCCCAGTCGGCGCCTCCCAGGTTTGACTATCTGGCCTGTTGATTTACAAACAGTCTCAGCATCCCCTTGCTAACATCTTGCCTTCAACACATGAAATGAGACAAGGTGGCCTCGTTTAATTCTCACTGCTCTAAGGCGATCTGTTTACTTAACGTCTTTGCTAAAAATGTCTCCCGAAAGGTCCATCTAAAAAATCTACTCCCCACTTACATCCTATTAAATTTTAAAAAAAAAGACAAAAACCATTGCATACAATATTTATCTGTTTCTATGTTGAATCACTGATATACAACACCATATATTGATCATCTATTACCCAAAACTTGGGAAGGGTCTGCATGACAAAGACATGGACACAACAAAGACAAACTGTTAGCATTATTTGGAAGAGAAAACAAATGATATGCTACCTAAGTATTTAGGACAAAAAAGTACTTCACAAAATGTTCCTTTGTGTTATGATGTCTGTCCTGATTTTTCCAGGTAAAGTTGATTTACCGAATAAAAGACAGAGTAGGCTGCCACTTTCCTCCCCTGACATGGTACACTAGCCTAGAGACATTTGTTCTGTGCTTTTCAAGTTTTGTATATTTTGGCAAATGGATCAGAGAAGAACCTTACTCTTGCCATCTCACAGCTCTCTCAAAGGTTTTCTATATGCAGTGAAGATTGATGTGTTGTTTTGTAACCTACATTGAGTAGCAAAATGATACTAAATTTTTCCTTCCTGATTTTAATAGATGTACCTTAAAAAAAATATAAAAAACCTTGGGAATTTATTCTATATTGGATTTTNAAGGTTTTCTATATGCAGTGAAGATTGATGTGTTGTTTTGTAACCTACATTGAGTAGCAAAATGATACTAAATTTTTCCTTCCTGATTTTAATAGATGTACCTTAAAAAAAATATAAAAAACCTTGGGAATTTATTCTATATTGGATTTTTAAGAATTCAATTATCAAATTAATTATTTGTTTCAAAAATATTAAGGACCTACCACCTACTAGACACCAAAAAAGTAAGAAGAAAAGCTATGGTCTTTGTTCCACAAAATTCCCATACTACAAATGGCTGAAAACGAACCTTTCTTTTTTCCATTATCTGGTTAGGTAATGCTGAGTCCTTTTAGCAAAGGAAATGTTGAGAGACAAGTCACAGAAAATTGGCCCCTGAAGGCTATTGGTCATCTGCTAAACTATACTGCACTTGAACTTTAAGAAAAGGAGAAAAAGCATACCTTTGAAAAAAGTAAGCTACTTGCAATATGTCAGACAAACATAATGCATTTTGTTCACACCTTTTCTTATAACAGGTTTCTTTCAAAGGTAAGGTATATTTTTACACTAGCAGTTCTTTTTAAGATCAGTAAACGCTGAGTTTAAAAAAAATTCTGCAAAGTGCCTAATTCACATATGGACGTTTTAGGAGGGATAGAGTTGGTTCAATTCAAGAAGACGTTCAGCATTTTCTAAATGCATACTAGTTCATCACTTTCCTCAGGAGGAAAGGTGAAGGCTGGCTTGCACTTTTCCCTTGCTGGAAACATCGGTGTATTCATTTTCCGAACATAAAATAATAATGATTTATAATAGCATCCCCTCCTAGTGTAGAATCTATTGGCTAGAATCATATTGCTAATGGAATTTAAGCTATTTTCACTTATTATTCATAGTTAGACTCAGGTTCAGCTCTAGGCAAAATTGTTAAATAGGCAAAACTTATCGCTGGTGCGGTCCTCTATGGTAGAAATTTCCCCTGGTGGGGAAATCTAGACCTATACTTACTAAGGTGTTTATAGCAAATGCAGCAAAATATCAAATTACCTCTTCCAGGGATATTTGTGCACTAACAAGGAATTGTTAACATTCCAGAAAAAGGTAACACTTAATTTGAGATTTCAGGTCCTTATGGTCAGCCAGAGAAGAGCGATTTGGTTCAGATTGCTCCAACGAGTGCCCTTCATGATCTTCCATGCTTCTCTGTCTATGTCGAGCTTTACTCGTATTAAAAAAAAGAGAGAGAGAGAAAGAAAGAAAAAAACAACAGCAAATGGTTCCATTTTAAGCATAAATCTTGCTATTACTCATAAGTATGTATTAGATGAGGTATTTCAATTTGACATTACAGAATAGCACTCTGCAAAATGTTGCACAATCTGATTATACATGTAGCGTTCCTATTCTCCATGCTTTTTCAAAATACAGAAGGCAAGACACGCAACACATTTTCTTTGTTTATCTGAAGGAAATTTCCCTGAACTGAGGAAGAGGAGAAACTGTAGAATACAAACAACATCAGTGGTCTCCTCATCTACAAATATCTTATGCATGAGAAAGAACAACAGAATTTCCGTTGGTCTGATAGCCAAATCAACTCTTCATGTGGGCTGCCATCTGTGGGGTCGCACAGAGGTGGACACGACTGAAGCGACTTAGCAGCAGCAGCAGCAGAGAAAGAAGTAGAATGAAATGAACTTTGGACTAAGAACCAAAGTTATAAGTTCAAATCATGGACTTTCTGCTGTGAGATCTTGAATAAACCACATCCTCCTGGGCTGCTGCTGCTGCTGCTAAGTCACTTCAATCATGTCCAACTCTGTGCGACCCCAGAGACGGCAACCCACCAGGCTCCCCCACCCCTGGGATTCTCCAGGCAACCCACTGGAGTGGGTTGCCATTTCCTTCTCCAGTGCATGAAGGTGAAAAGTGAAAGTGAAGTCGCTCAGTCGTGTCCAGCTCTTAGCAACCCNGACCCCAGAGACGGCAACCCACCAGGCTCCCCCACCCCTGGGATTCTCCAGGCAACCCACTGGAGTGGGTTGCCATTTCCTTCTCCAGTGCATGAAGGTGAAAAGTGAAAGTGAAGTCGCTCAGTCGTGTCCAGCTCTTAGCAACCCCATGGACTGCAGCCCACCAGGCTTCTCCGTCCTTGGGATTTTCCAGGCAAGAGTACTGGAGTGAGGTGCCATTACTTCTCCTCTTCCTGAGCTAGGATCTAAAATTCTCACCCAGATGGAGAGCTTGATTTCAAAAATCCCCACCAGCAATAAAGCCCTTTGAATTTTAGAACACAATATTAGACAAAAATGAATAACAGCCCAATAAAAAAAACCCCAATATGGAATGACAAAGCATGGCTTTAAATCTTTGAACTACTTGGAATAATGAATGGAATCCTTTCCCAAGTTCACATTCGCACCTCTTATAGACTTCCAATTTATGATTCATTAAGGAAAAAAAAAAACCTTTCTTCCTGATTTAGTGAAAAGCTCATTTTAAATGTAATTCAGGTCAAAGTTTCCTTTTCTATGTCGGGTGAAATTACATAACTAACTCCAGAAATAGGATTACAGAATGGGTAGGATAATAGCATTTCCAATAATTAATGAGTCTGGTTGTCTTGGTAGATGCAGTGAACATTTCATGCAGATCTGTATTTATTCAGTAGTCAAATATAGGCCAAAATGAGACAGATAGCATTTGACTTGTACATCATAGTGGAGGGAAAGCCTTGCCCATTGCCCTGCTCCTTTCCACAAATTGCTTAATATCACTTAAGTGGCTTTTGAGAAATTGGATTTTCCCCACTTTTCCTCAGGCNAGGCCAAAATGAGACAGATAGCATTTGACTTGTACATCATAGTGGAGGGAAAGCCTTGCCCATTGCCCTGCTCCTTTCCACAAATTGCTTAATATCACTTAAGTGGCTTTTGAGAAATTGGATTTTCCCCACTTTTCCTCAGGCAGGAACCAGAAACAGGAAAAGCTCTAAATACAGTTAACGGGACCCTTTCCTCCAGACTATTTCCTGAAGCTGAATACAGATCAGAGCCCAGATTGGCCCCTTTATTTTCATTTAACATCATCTTCAGAGGAACACTTTTAAATAATAATAAACTACTCTTTGAGTCTCTGATTTAAGTAGTGACTATTGATTGGCTGGTTAGAACTTCCGTGCTTTATGAATTGTTCTCTGGAGGTGATGAAATGAGGAAATCAATGCTGCTATGTGCGTTTATAGTCAGTCTAGAGAGCGAATTGGATTTTCAAACACCAGAGACAAAAAGATATTTTAGAATGCCATTACTTAAGGAATACAGCTTTAAAAGGGCTAAGCACATCAAAGCCGATATTGCTCAAAATATCACTAAATGTTCTGAAAGGAGTCGTTAATGTGGAGAGTCCATCCTCAACCACTTTCTATAAAAGAGAAGTTGTCATATGCGTCTTTGTTCCCTGGCTGTTTAACTCATGCAGAGCAACATCATCAGATGACTCAGAGCATGACGTGGAGTCACATGGACCCGGTTGGTCCCAGCTATGGGGCCTTAAGCACGTGGCTTAGCTCATCTAAGCTTTCATGCCTTATCTATCAAAGGGAATCATAATAGTCCTTCCCCCAAGGACTGCAAGGAGGATTAAATAATGTGAACCATTTGTAACAAGTCTATGGGAGGTAACATCACAGATGGTGACTACGTGCTCAGTTGTGTCCAACTCTTTGTGACCCTTTGGACTGTAGCCCACCAGGCTCCTCTGTCCAGGGGGTTTTCCAGGCAAGATTACTGGAGTGGGTTGTCATTTCCTGCTCCAGGGGATCTTCCTGACCCAGGGATCGAGCCTGTGTCTCCTGTGTCTCCTGCATTGCAGGCAGATTCTTATCCGCTGAGCCATCAAGGAAGCCTAATAGTGGCTGTCATATTGCTATTATCTACTTACCTAGTAAGTAGATACTCAGTAACTGTTGATGGAGAGAACTTTGGAAAAAAGTTTTCAGAGGTCGGTCCTCTCTGGTCTGCCCCAATGTCTCTCTCATGGTCCACCCTCATTCCCACTGACTTAGGGTAACTATTTAGTATTTGGTGGTCCAGAACAAGACCCCTGTCTCTTCCATTTGGACCTTTGGATGGGTGTTCATTAACTGTACACACTCCTCCAACCATACTCAATCTGCTGAGCTCACCTCCATACTCATCCTGTAAAACTAATCCTTTGCAGCTGGCCTTGTTTCGGTAGTCCCTAACCATGGAGCACTAGATTTAAATCCCACTTTGATGTGGGATTTGGTGCTTGAATCCGAGTTGCACTCAATTTTTTCCCCTGCAGGGTGGAAAAGGCTGGATTTCCCTGAGATGCCACAGGGAAGAAGGGAAATGGGTACTGAGAAGAAAAGCAATAACTATCCACCAGATTACTTGTCCAAAAAAAAAAGTAATTGTAACCACATATGATGTTAGATAATAACCAGACTTAGTGTGGTGGTGATTTTGCAGTATATGCAAATATCAAATCATTAGGCCGTAACCTAAAACTATTATCAGTATAATTGATATTTATGTCAATAAAAATGACCCAGTTCAAATTTTGCTTCTTTAATATAAACTCAGTTCATCTCCACTGACAGTAATTCATCTCTCCTCTAAACCCCAATTAGGATTTGTGCCTACCTTTCTCTGTCTCTATGGTTTTGTTTTTGGCTGTGCTGCAAAACTTGTGGGATCTTAATGCCCAGACCAGGAATTGAACCTGGACCCTCAAGAGTGAAAGCATGGAGTCCTAACCACTGGACCACCAGGGAATTCCCCGTGTCTACCTTTCTGATATCATTTGATCACATCGTGCCTAATAGACCGTCATTTCTGCAAACTCCAAGGCCTGAGTCACACTACATGATTCTTTGTATTTGCTACCCTGTGCCCCACTATAAATAGTGTTTTATAAATGTTTATCAAAGGAATAAATTAATAAACTCTCTAATGGAAGTTTTACAATCAA
This sequence comes from Neotragus pygmaeus, assembly GCA_006410875.1. NCBI lineage: Eukaryota > Metazoa > Chordata > Mammalia > Artiodactyla > Bovidae > Neotragus > Neotragus pygmaeus. Next base: position 1,371,592 of record SJYV01054512.1, on the reverse strand, counting down.
TAATAATTTTCACTATAATAACTGGTTATTACATTTTCTTTCCTATCATTTTTACTGGTTATTTAATCTTTCTATCAGCTGCTTTCTCCAGGGAAAGAATAACTTTACATAATCACTTGTAAAAGCTTGAATGGTTATACTAAAGTGCAGGTGAGATTTATAACACTCTCACTTAAGGGTATATATCAAACAAGAGATTTTCTTTCTCTTTTTCTCATTGTATTCTGCAAAGGAAAATGGAGTCATTTGAATGTGTTTATTATTAAGTAAAGGGAGGTGTCTATAAGTTTACAAATAACAGCAACCACAATAAAACTTCACGCTCCCAAGGCAGAGGGCCTGGGTTCAATCCCTGGTTAGGGAACTAGATCCCATGTGCCATAACTAAGAACCCAATGCAGCCAAATTAATTAATTAATTTAAAAAATTCTCCAAGTCATCTCATCTTAGTGGAAATTGAAAAAGAAATTGTCTGTTTAATGCTTCTAGAAGACAAATCTTTTTCCTGGGAACAAGAATCTGTCCCGCACTCAAAGTTCACTGACTTGTAGGACAGACCAAGGAGACAAGTGACACAGACGGATGGAGGCAAAGACTAGCGGAGCACCCAGGACTGAAGCTAAATGTACTGTCCCCTAAATGGGCTTCTATCCTCCCCCATCATGAACAGAAATGGTTGGGAAAGTGAGAACTAATGTGGGAGAAAACACAGGATATGTGAATGAGAGGAGTCCAAAGGAAACATGTTTGTGCAAGTAAAGGTTATCTTCTTTAATTATCATTATAATTAAAGGTATAAAACATGCCAAACTTAACCATTAAATGTCCAAAAGATGTAGGAAATCATTGGTCTATCTCCCCACCCAATGCTGAAATCATCAACAAACCTTTATTTTTCCCTTTAAAATAAACATCATTACTATATTCATCAACTGGATCTTTTAAAGGTTTTGCGCTTAGCATTTAATCACATGGGTGTAATTTCCATCCCATCTTGCCTTAAAATAATTTGAGCAGAGTCACAGCCCCCCAAAAATGTGTTTGAATGGACACACCTGACAATTAGCACTCTCTAATGTATTTCCTGTGCCAAAGAATTGATGCTTTTGAACTGTGGTGTTGGAGAAGGCTCTTGAGAGTCCCTTGGACTGCAAGNAGTGCCCTTCTTCAAACACTGAACTTGTCCTGGACATCTATTTTACATATGGTAATATACATGTTTTGAAGCTATTCTTTTAAATCATCACACCCTTGCCTTCTCCCACATAGTCCAAAAGTCTGTTCTTTACATCTATGTCTCTTTTGCTGCCTTGCATATAGGATCACTGTTACCATCTTTCTGAATTCCCTATGTATGCATTAATATAGTATATTGGTGTTTATCTTTCTGACTTACTTCACTCTGTATAATAAGTTCCAGTTTCCTCCACCTCATTGGAACTGACTCAAGTGTATTCTTTTTTTTATAGCTGAGTAATATTCCATTGTGTATATGTACCACAGCTTTCTTATCCATTGGTCTGCTGATGGATATCTAGGTTGCTTCCATGCCCTAGCTATTTGTAAACAGTACTGCAATGAATATTGGGATACATGTGTCTCTTTCACTTCTGGTTTCCTCAGCATGTATGCCCAGCAGTGGGTTTGCTGGGTCACGTGGCAGTTCTATTTCCAATCTTTTAAGGAATCTCCATCCTGTTCTCCATAGTGGATGTACTAGTTTGCATTCCCACCAACAGAGTAAGAGGGTTAGCTTTTCTCCACACTCTCTCCAGCATTTATTGTTTGTAGACTTTTTGTTGGTGGCCATTCTAACCAGCATGAGATGATCCCTCATTGTGGTTTTGATTTGCATTTTTCTAATAAAGAGTGATGTTGAGCATTTTTAATGTGTTTATTAGCCATCTGTATGTGTTATTTGGAGAAATGTCTGTTTAGTTCTTTGGCCCACTTTTTGATTGTGCTGTTCATTTTACTGGTATTAAGCTGCATGAGATGCTTGTATATTTTGGAGATTATTTCTTTGTCAGTTGTTTTCTCCCTTTCTGAAGGCTGCCTTTTANCTTGAGAGTCCCTTAGACTGCAAGGAGATCCAACCAGTCCATTCTGAAGGAGATCAACCCTGGGATTTCTTTGGAAGGAATGATGCTGAAGCTGAAACTCCAGTACTTTGCCCAGCTCATGCGAAGAGTTGGCTCATTGGAAAAGACTCTGATGCTGGGAGGGATTGGGGGCAGGAGGAGAAGGGGATGACCGAGGATGAGATGGCTGGATGGCATCACGGACTCGATGGACATGAGTCTGAGTGAACTCCGAGAGATGGTGATGAACAAAGAGGCCTGGCATGCTGCGATTCATGGGGTCCCAAAGAGTCGGACACGACTGAGTGACTGAACTGAACTGAACTGATGGCTCCTTGCCTCTTTTTCCAGCCTCTTAGCTTGAGTCTTGCCTAATCTGGGTTCAGCAAACAGTGTGATCAGTGTGAACTGCAAGACAACTGGTGCTGTGAACAGGATAATCAGCAAATGGTATAGTCGGCAGGATACCCAGCAGGTAGGGAAGCCTGAGGCTCCACTGGATGGAGGAAGCCAGTGGCCAACAGATAGCATGTGGTACTGTGTGTCTGTGACCCTCTTGGCGTGGGCTTCAGTGGAAGACTGGGAGGCAGTGTACAGGTGACCAAATAGCACTGAAAAGGCGTTAGAGGTGGTGAGTTCCTGTTTGCCAAACAAGGCTGCATGTACTGCCACTGGCACTGTAGGGTGGATTTTCCTGACTGCCTTGAAGGTGACTATGGATCATGCCTGATGTGATGCTGCACTGGTGCATAATATGAGGAGAAGCTTGGAAGAACTAGAGCAACATATATTGGCATTAGAGCAAGAACCCCATGACCCTGAAGAACTCAGCATATCTGACAGCAAAGTGGTAAGCGATGGTGATGAGGAACCTTATGAGAATGCAGGTCCATGCTTGGCAGAGAGGCACATTTACAGCAGAAGTGAAGCAAGAGCAGCTTATGGCTCAGGGGAGGCATTCTCAAGGGGTCAGTGTGACTGAGTTCACAGACCATATACTCAGGTGAAGTTGGTTAACTTGGCAGTGCAATTTTTGCAAAAGAAAGGAGAACATTTGGCAGTATGGTTCTTGTGACATTGGGACACACGGGTGTTGCTGTTGAATCACTCATTTGCAACCCCGTGGACTGCAGCAGGCCAGGCTTCCTTGTCCTTCACCAACTCTTGGAGTTTGCTCAAACTCATGTCCTTTGAGTTGGTGGTGCCATCCAACCATCTCATCCTCTGTCATCCCCTTCTCTTCCTGCCTTTAAACTTTCCCAGCCTAAAGATCTTTTCCAATGAGTCAGCTCTTTACATCAGGTGGCCAAAATACTGGAGTTTCAGCTTCAGCAGCAGTCCTTCCAATGAATATTCAGGGTTGATTTCCATTAGGATTGACTGGCTTGATCTCCTTGGGGCGGTTGTCCAAGGGACATTCAAGAGTCTTCTCCAGTTTGAAGCTATCAATTCTTTAGCACTCAGCCTTTTTTATTGTCCAGCTCTCATATCCATACATGACCACTGGAAAAACCATAGCTTGGACTAGATGGACCTTTGTAGGCAAAGTAATATTTCTGCTTTTTAATAGGTTGTCTAGATTAGTCATAGCTTTTTTCCAAGAAGCAAACTTCTTTTAATTTCATGGCTGCAGTCACAGTCCACAGTGATTTTGGAGGCCAATAAAATAAAAGGTCTGTCACTGTCTCCACTATTTCCCTGCCTATTTGCCATGACGTGATGGGACTAGATGCCATGATCTTTGTTTTTGAATGTTGAGTTTTAATCCAAATTTTTCACTCTCTTCTTTCTCCTTCATCAAGAGACTCTAATTTCTCTTCACTTTTTGCCATAGAGTGGTGTCATCTGCATATCTGAGGTTATTGATATTTCTCCGCATTAACACCTCATTTCCCTGGTGGCTCAGATGGTAAAGAATCTGCTTGCAATGCAGAAGACTCGGATTTGAGCCCTGTGTCAGGAAGATCCCCTGGAAAAAGAAATGCCTACCCATACCACTATTCTTGCTTGGAGAATTCTACGTATAGATGAGTCTGGTGGGCTACAGTCCATGGGGTCGCAAAGAGTCAGACATGACTGAGCGACTAACACTTTCTATGTTAATATCTGGGATTTGTATGAAATGAAGCATTTATGACTAAATAATTGTAATCATTGACTATTATGTGTATATGAGATCTTATTGCATCATACTTTTTTTTATTAGAAAAGTTTTATAAAAATTATCAAAGATGACTCACAGGAAGAAAAGTAAAGATTTGTTATAACTTAAGTTAGGGCAGAGAAACAAAGGACTATGGTGTCTTGTAATTTTAATCTTATCTTAGAAGAAAGGTAGAATTAACATAAGACTTGAAAAGGAGTTAGAAGATAGATCTGGGAAGAATTAAATATAGAACGAAAACTAAGAGACTGAAAAGAACCTCAAAGATACGATAAAATCACTTTGTACTGTAATTCTATGTTTTATGTGGGTATACCTCCCACTAGTTTGTGAAATCACTTGAGCAAGGACATTATTTTCACCTTTTTATTGCCAGTGTTTAGCTTATTGGCTGGTGTGCTTTAGGTACTCAGTAAATGTAGCAAAAAAGAAAGAACAAAAGTTTGGATAAATTGGAATTTAAAATACTGGATATATTTGTTTGAAAACTCAACATCAAATTCATCAAGGGAGTGTACTGAGGTTAAAGTTCTGTACTCAGTACTCTGTGCACCTGTCACATTAGAGTGTATATTATGGATGTGCAGAGCAAGATGTTCAAACTGTACAATGTATGATTGGAGATGAAAAATGGATAGAGAAAAATAAACATTGTAAATTAAGTAAATCTGCCACCAACTTAAAACAAATACAAATGTTTTAAGCACATAATATCTTCTCACAATGTTAAAAAACAGCTGATATCAGGAGATATTTTAGGTTTCTCTCAGATAAAAATAGCATAGTTAAAGAATAAACTTTAAAAGGTAAATTATGATGGTAGCGGGAGAAGGAAATGGCAACCCACTCCAGTATTCTTGCCTGGAGAATCCCAGGGACGGGAGAGCCTGGTGGGCTGCCGTCTATGGGGTCACACAGAGTCGGATACGACTGAAGCGACTTAGCAGCAGCAACAGCAGCATGATGGTAGCAATCATCATGATTACCAATACTGCCTTTCATTGAGTATCAGGTATTTTACGATCATTATTGCTAATATATACAACATCTTTGTAAGGGAACTATTATTATTTTAATTTTAAAGATAAGGAAATGAAAGGTCAGAGATTTAAGTATCTTGCTAAAAGTCTCACAGGTAATATACACATTTGACATGTGACAAGAACAAGACAGTTAACAAAAGTAAGCAAAAACAACAGTTAATAACATATCTATTTCTCCAAGAGAAAATTGAGATATGCAATCGTGTAATTCATAAGTAGTTAGATTTTGAGGTCTTCCTAACTCCAAAATACTTGGCAATAAAATCAAAAGTGTAAGCCAATATGTAATACCAGATTGAAGGATGCTGATTTAGATACACATGCTTATAGTTGTGAATATTTATCCCAAAATCTCTGGAAAAGTGGGTCAGAGAAACTGATGGTATTTTTATAGAAGGAAAAATAGAGGTTGAATAATGCAATGTGAAAGATATTAGGTTTTCAGATTCTGCTATGATAATAGCTCAAATTAATTTCTCAGAAGCTGAGGAATTTGGCAGAGATATTTGGAGGTTGAGAATATCCCTATGAGAACAAGAAGAAATTAAAAAATATAAGAGAGATGATCAAGCATAAAGAATCCCTGTTCACCTTTCCAGATGTCACAAAGTGGTGGTTCATATTTGAAGAATGATATGAAGAAAATTCCCCAGGGAAGAAATCAAACCAGCAGCTTTAAAGAGCAAAATAGCTGCAGAAATGTTTAAAGGAGTACACAGACTCAGAAAACCAGGGTGAGGACTCCGTATCAGAAATCCATACAGAAATAACAAATCTGTAAAGATAGTCAGGGTGATGAGAGAAGAAAGAGAAGGCCAGACAAGAATAAAGAAACTTTTCACAGATATCTAAGGTTGCACAGGGAAATAAGACAGCAGTGGAGAATAAAACAGTCATAGACAGGTTAATGTGGTAATAAAGAAAAACAATAGTGATGCTGGTGATTCTTGCATTCTCTTAATAATGGGTGTGATCTGTAAAAATTTCAGAAACAAGAAAGAAAAAGGAATCTCAGCTGATGTAAGGTGCCAACAAAGAATAAGTAATTTATTGGAAACTCACAGTTTAAGAAGTGAGTTCAAGGAAGAAAGTACTCAAAAGAAATGCTGTAGTTAAATTAAGTACATTTTAGAAATCACTAAATATTTGATGATCACCATGACTAGATATTGTTAGACATTTTCTTTAAAGAATTGATGATATTTGTTAAAAGTCAGAGACTATGAAACTAAACACTGACTTTTAGATTTTTTGAAGCAACAAGAACCATGGTAGAAGAGGAAAAAGCTCTTGGATTGAGGACTCTGAAGAGATGTCTTGGTTTAATAACATTAATTTTATCTCCGTGAAGCAAATGTTTGATCATGCAAACAACAACAACGCAAATAGTTTCTCTTTAAGACCATCTGTCTAAACATTGCTGAAATATGTGAAGACACTTCCCCCCAACACCATCAGCAGCCCATACACAACGGTGGGGGGATGTTTGTGAAGGGTGCGTAGTTCAAGGTGCCAGAGAAAAGAGACAAGACTGCTTTTCTACTTTTCTTTGTGTATGGTCTGAAGATTATTTTGCAAGGAAATTCTTAGGCACTTTCAAGGAAGCAAAATACACATATAAAAGTGAGATGCTACTATATAGTCTGAAATAAATGTTACTTCATGCAGATGACATTGGTCTTTAAGTTACAAGAGGAACACAGGATGTAGACAAATACCAATAGTGTTCTCCAGAGAGCTGTAAGAAGTACAATTAAACAGATCAATGTAGCAAAACCATAAATGTGGTACTATATGCAAAAATGGCTCTGTGAAATGTGACAATAGAGGCTAACTCAGGGGTATTACTGGCATATACTTTATTAAGAAAAAAAAAGAGGACTATCATGCAAAATAAAATTCAGTTCAGTTTAGTCACTCAGTTGTGTCCGACTCTTTGCGACCCCATGAATCACAGCACCCCAGGCCTCCCTGTCCATCACCAACTCCCAGAGTTCACTCAAACTCATGTCCATCAAGTTGGTGATGCCATCCAGCCATCTCATCATCTCTCATCCCCTTCTCCTCCTGTCCCCAACCCATCCCAGTATCAGGGTCTTTTCCAATGATTCAACTCTTTTCATGGGGTGGCCAAAGTATTAAAGTTTCAGCTTCAGCATCAGTATTTCCAATGAACACCCAGGACTGATCTCCTTTAGGATGGACTGGTTGGATCTCCTTGCAGTCCAAGGGACTCTCAGGAGTCTTCTGCAACACCACAGTTCAAAAGCATCAATTCTTCGATGCTCAGCTTTCTTCACAGTCCAACTCACATCCATAGATGACCACTGGAAAAACCATAACCTTGACTAGATGGACCTTTGTTGGCAAAGTAATGTCTCTGCTTTTGAATTTGCTATCTAGGTTCGTCATAACTTTTCTTCCAAGGAGTAAGTGTCTTTTAATTTCATGTCTGAAATCACCATCTGCAGTGCTTTTGGAGTCCAAACAAACAAAGTCTGACAATGTTTCCACTGTTTCCCCATCTATTTCCCATGACATGAAATATTGAGGTGGGGTGCCATTTCCTATTCCAGGGGTTGCCATTTCCTACTCCAGGGGATCTTCCAGAACCAAGGGGTTAAACCCAAGTCTTTTGCATCTCCTGCATCAGCAGATGGGTTCCTTACCACTAGTGCCACCTGGAAAGTCCAAGACATGGAAGAGGAAAGGGGAAGAAATCAAGAGGAGATCCACTATTAGAAAACAAGGCTGAGTAAACAACTTTCAGTGATGGTATTTTTGTGCGTGTACCATAGTTTTATGTGGTCCCTCAACAAGAATGTGTCTCTTCTGGCAGAGGCTTTTTTGGGTTCCACTGGAAACACAGGTATAACTTAAAGGAGGGTTACGTACCTGTTGAAAGGAGGAATATACAAGTTATTATCATGTTTCCGTATTTCAAAGGGAACTGCAACAACACTTTGGGGAACAAATGTGAAATTCCACCAGCTCATGTGAAGAATCAAGGGAATGGCAGTGCATTACTCAAGGTTAAAAAAAAAAGAAGAAGGAAGAAGAGGAGAAAGTATGAAAAGGTTATGGTGAAGTATTAATAGATGGCAGTGTAGAATGTAAACCTTAAGACTTAAAAAGGAAAAACCAGGAAAATATCACATTTAGGAACATCAAAGTAGATCTACATGTATAGGCATAAATAGATAATCCTGGGGATGAAGATATCAGAAAAAAGGTTTTAAACGTTTAAGGGAAGTAGTGAAATGTTAGTTGCTCAGTGATGTCCAACTACTTGCAACTCCATGGACTGTAGCTCTGCCATGTTCCTCTGTCCATGGAATTCTCTAGGCAAGAATATGAGAGTGGGTTGCCATTTTCTTCTCCAGGGAGCTTCCTGACCCAGGGATCAAACCCAGGTCTCTTGAATTATAGGCAGATTCTTTACTGTCTGAGCCACAGGGAAGTACAGGGCCAGAGATCTTTTATAAATGGACAAACTTCTGGATAAAATACGTATAATGTTCCACCAAAAAGAACCAGGAGAAGATGAGACCAAGGAACACATACTAAATAACTGTGAAGTACTTAAGAATCAGATGACTCAGATTTAATAATAATATCACAGACATATACACATACGATGAATGTATATATATATGTGTGTGTGTGTTCAAAATAATGTTTAAAATAATCCTTCAGTCTGGAAGAACAGTTAAAATGTTTTAAAATAATCCTTCACTCTGTTTAAAATAATCCTTCAGTCTAGAAGGATAGTTATCATAATTTCCATTTTGCAGGTGAAAACAGCTAGGTTCAAAGAAATCTATCAATATTTCCATGAAAAAATAACTGAATCATTGGAAAAACTGCCGATGCTGGAAAAGACTGAAAGCAAAAGGAGAAGGGGGTGGCAGAGACTGAGATGGTTAGATAGCATCATTGACTCAATGGACATGAATTTGAGCAAACTCTGGGAGATAGTGAAGGACAGGGGAGCCTGATGTGCTGCAGTCCATGGCGCTGTAGAGTCAGACATGATTTAGCAACTAAACAGTGCACACACAAATACATCTTGTTTACATAATTTAAGTATCTTTTATCATTTTATATATTATGGACACTTTTCTAATAATTCAGTAGTCCTCTATGATATCATTTTAATGCCTGAATATTTTTCCAGTAGATATATGTCTGTATATTCCTGTGTAATTAATTTAATCATTCTCTTTGTTGGGTATTTATATCACTGTCAGCATTTTACCATTATGAAAATGTTGTATTAGGTATACCTGAGATAAACATGAATATATCTGTCAATATTTCTTCTAATTAATTCCTAGCCTTCTAATTGTTAGATTTAACGTTTTGCACAGATTGGGCACTTCTTATACTGCTCTTAAAGAATTTTCCACAGCTTGTTGTGATCCACACAGTCAAAAGATTTAGCATAGTCAGTGAAGAGGAGGTAGATGTTTTTCTGGAATTCTCTTGCTTTTTCTGTGATCCAGTGGATGCTGGCAATTTGATCTCTGGTTCTTCTGCTTTTTCTATCCAGCTTGAACATCTGGAAGTTCTCAATTCATGTACAGTTGAAGCTTGGAGAATTTTGAGCATTACTTTGCTAGCATGTGAGATGAGTGTAATTGTGCAGTAATTTGAACATTCTTTAGCATTGACTTTCTTTGGGATTGGCATGAAAGCTGACCTTTTTTAGTCCCGTGACCACTGCTGAATTCTCCAAATTTGTTGGCATATTGTGTGCAGCACTTCCATGGCAACATCTTTTAAGATTTTAAATAGCTCAGATGAAATTCCATCATCTCCACTAGCTTTGCTCCTATTGATGCTTCTTAAGGCCCACTTGACTTCACACTCCAGGTTGTCTGGCTCTAGGTAAGTGATCACGTAATTGTGGTTATCTGAGTTTTGTATAGTTCTTCTATACAAAAGAAGGTGTATTCTTGCCATCTCTTCTTAGTATCTTCTGCTTCTGTTAGGTCCATACCATTTCTGCCCTTTATTGTACCCATCTTTGCGTGAAATATTCCCTTGGTATCTCTAATTTTCTTGTAGAGATCTCCAGACTTTCCCATTCTATTGTTTTCCTCTATTTCTTTTCTTTGATCACTGAAGAAGGCTTTCTTAACTCTCCTTACTATTTTTTGGAACTCTGCATTCAGATGGGTATATGTTCCTTTTCTCCTTTGCCTTTAGCTTTTTTTCTTTCCTCAGATATTTGTAAGGTCTCTTCAGACAACCATTTAGCATTTTTGTATTTCTTTTTCTTGGGGAAGGTTTTGATCACTGCCAAACCTCCCTCCATAGTTCTTCAGGCAGTATGTCTATCAGATCTAATCCTTTGAATCTATTTGCCACTTCCACTGTACAACTGTAAGGGTTTTGAACTGTGGAAATTTTTTTTTTAATTTTTAATTTTTACTTTATTTTACTTTGCAATACTGTATTGGTTTTGGCATACATTGACATGAATCCGCCACGGGTGTACATGAGCTCCCAAATATGAACCCCCCTCCCACATCCCACCCCACATCATCCCTCCAGATCATCCCCGTGCACTAGCCCCAAGCATCCTGCATCCTGCATCAAACCTAGACTGGCGATTCGTTTCTTACATGATAGTATACATGTTTCAATGCCATTCTCCCAAATCATCCCACCACAGGAAACGTAGAACAAACCAGAGGCTGAAAGCTCTGTAGCCAGTGCTCCAAGGTGAATGACGAGCTGAATCAGAACGGACCAGTGGAGGTCCCAGAGTGCTGGGAGCCAGCACGGGAGATCCCACCCNAGAAGGGGACAACAGAGGATGAGATGGCTGGATGGCATCACCAACTCGATAGACATGAGTTAGGTGAACTTGGGGAGTTGGGGATGGACAAGGAGGCCTGGCATGCTGCAATTCATGGGGTCGCAAAGAGTTGGACACAACTGAGCGACTGAACTGAAGTGAACCATATGACCCAGCAATCTCACTTTTGGATACATATCCGAAGGAAATGAAAACAGAATGTCAATGAGATACTGTATTCCCATGTTCAGTGCAGCATTATTCACAATAACCAAAATATGGAAACAGCTAGATAGATAGATTAAAAGATGTGGTATTTTTATACAATGGAATATTATTCAGTCATTAGAAAGAGGGAAATACCGTCATCTGAGATAACATAGATGGGCCTTAAGGGCACTGTGTTAAGTGAAAGAAGTTGGCCAGAAAAAAACAAATGCTATATGATGTATGGAATCTGAAAAAGCCCAATTTATAGAAACAGAGTAGAATGGTAGTTAACCAGGGACTAGGGAGAGGAGGGAGGGGAATAAGAAGACAGTAGTCCAAGATACAAAGTTCCAGTTAGAAAATGAGTAAGTTCTGGGACTGTGATGTAGAATATGGTGATTATAGTTGATAAAACTGTATTATTCACTTGAAAGAGGCTAAGACAGTAGATCTTAAATGTTCCCACATTAAAAAAAAATGATATCATGAGATGTGACGTGGGTGTTAGCTAAGTTAGGGTAGTAACCGTTTTCTAATATAAAAGCATATCAAATCAACTTGTACAACTTTAATTTACAGTGTTACATAAATGTAGTGGGGGCAGTGGGGAAAACCTAGGTATCATTCGTCCAATGACTGTGGAAGGCTGCACTTGGAAGTGACATTGTGTCTTTTAGGTGCGGTGGGTACCAAGCCGGATACTCTTCTGAGAAAAGTGCAAGGATTACTGCCTTCAGCTCCTCTCTCCTCTCACATTTATGCAACCTTGGGCAGGTCAAGGTTGCATAGGGCAGGTCAAGGTTGCATAGGGCGGATGCTTATTTTTAAGCAAGTGTCTGCACATCTGTAAAATGGTGGATTTACCAGAATCTCCTCCGTTGGTGGTTTTCGAGAGTCAAGTAAGCTCAAATGCTTGGCAAGTGGTAGGCTTAAAATAAAGAATGGCTGTTATTTATTAATATGATTCTCTCCTAAATTAAAAAGGTGAGGTAGACTGAGACAATGTGTCTATAACAAGGTCCGTTCAAGGATGCTGCCCTCGACCCTGGGAGCGACCACAGCAGTAAGATCCATGTGGCAATGTTCTCAAATAAGAGAGAGGAAATGCCTGCTCTGAAATCTGATCAAGCAGTGAGCTCTTGGCTTTTGGTTATTAAACCAGCACTCACCCCATCCATTTTAGTCCTATGCCGACCTTTCCCTTTCTTGCTCAGACAGTGACTAGGGTGTCCCACTGGCCGGTATAGGCAGAGCCAGCAGCAATACTGGAAGGTGATGGGGGAGGTCCTGCAGTCAGTGGCCATGTTATCTCTGAGCAGGTGACCAGCGTCCAGAGGTAAGCATCATTTCCAACCAGCTAAAAGAGGAAGGAGGAGAGAACTATAATAATGTTAGTCAGGTAGCCACTTCTACCTTATCAGCCCCAGCAGATGCAAACATGCACAGACAAATACTATACCAGAGGGTAGAATAAAAGGGAATTAGAAAATACCTGCCTTCAGGAGATCCTGAGCTTCCAAACTTGATATGCAATTGTCATATAGATAACACGGAAAAACAGATAATAAACACAGCTTTTAATTCAACCATGACCTTCAAAGAGCTTTTCCTTTAGAAACACAAATGAAAGCCCCCCAGACATTTGAAAGAGCAGATTCAAAGTGTAAGCCTCCCCCTGGGGGTTCTCTACGCCCCAAGCTCAGGGCACACCCCAGACACCTCTTCCCAAGAACAGCGTTGGACTTCTTATCACATTTTACCACAAATTCTAAAGTTCCTTATCACATGGGAAAGCTTCCTTTACCACGTTTTTATCTCATTCCAAATGTATCTTATCAATATTCACGGGGCAAGTGCGTGAGTATTTCTAAGGGATAGCACAGAGCAGTGTATGATAAACGGAACATTGCTGCCATTCTGATCGGTGGGAGAGATCAAGGGAAAGTGGCCATGGAAAAATCAGCTGGGCTCCGCAGAAGTGCCAGGATCATCTATAATGTGGCAGGAGTGATGCATCGCTGAGCCCAGGGACCCTTCCGAAGAGGCAGGGAATGAAGAAACCCAAGTTCGGAGTGGCTCGGGGTTTCCTGCAGAAGTGGCTTCTAACTGCAGCCAAGTAGAAGTCACTTAGTGTCCCTGAGAGGCAAGTAAGACTCTGCGTTAAAACTGTCCTCTCCTCAAGCCATATTTCATGGGTGCCAGAGCAGAGCATTTTAAATGAGATGAACTACGTGCGCAGTCCACTTAAGGATCAGGCAGGCCCTTCTCACCGTGACATTGAACCAGAGACTGTTCCCACTCCTTAGCAGTTTTGTAAATCACACAGGAAATTCTGAAAGGACCAAGTTCCCTCCCATGTCCCTGTTACCTGCCTTTGTTCTCCCCCATCTCCTTGGTTTCCATTCTGAAATGGATCTTTAGTGTCTCGTGTAGAAAACTTTGCAGAGGATAGGATGGGTAAACACACAGCTTGCTCTCCGAAAACAAGCATTCAAAATGCTTTACTCCTTCCCAAGAGAACTGTAAAATACGATTTTCTTAACGAGCTTGTATGAATGGTCTGGTTAAGAAAGATGATTACACCAAGGAATTAAATTCCACCAAATATAACAAGACACACACATACTTGATCTTGATGTGAAGACCCAGAAGCATTCTCGGATGAATCAAATAAAAAGGCATAAACTCGATCTGTAAGAAAAGAGGAATTTGATCCTAATAACGAATATATTGTTCGATCAAAAAGTAGATGAAGTGATACCTTTCAGAAAACTTCCTAACTCTTATCAGTCCAGCCCCTGAACACCAGGTGCAAAGCCAAGCCTGAAAGTTGTCATTTATGGATGACCTAGGAGGCAGGCCAGTGACCCCAATAGACACCGGGGCCCTTTTATGGACAGAGAAGTTGCAATTCACAAGCAATTGAGTGGAAATGATTTCCTCTCTGGGGCAGTTGAGCTGGCATAACAAAGTCACAAAAGCTGTGACTGGGTTAGCTGAGTTGTTTCAAAAACAATGCTAATGGTATCAGGGTGGCAGGGTCAAACCCCATATGGGCTCATTGTCTCTGGAGAGGGAGAAATGATAAACACGTTCACGAAGGCTTCACGAACAAACATCTCAGGTCACATGGGGACCCAGTACCAAGACTTTACCAAACCCCATCAGTACTTTTGGAAAAGCGATCCAAAGGGCAAACTCTGTAGCTAATTTTGCCCAATATGTGTGACCCTTCGAAAGGAAGACATGAGGTTATGATAGCATCGTGTCAGCCAAGAATTCTGGACAAGGCAATGATCCGATTTCATCGAATGTTGTCAAGGAGATCAGAGGAAAGAAAAAAGGGAAATCAGGGCCGGAAGTATGATATGACAGTTTTAAGAATAGAGAGTGGTGTCTTCCAAATAAAATCTAATAGGACAATCATAAATAACCCCAAAGGGGAGAACAAAATGAGTGATCTTAAAAGGTACAAGGAGCCCCAAGAAAGACTCTCTTATGGCTATTCTTAACAGTCAACAAAACTCTCAAAACCTAACACAGTCTCCCTGCTCCATCATTGAACCGCACTGCTGCTTTGCAGGGTAAAACAGTCTTAAGACACATGGCTCTTTCTTTTTCGATCTGTGTTCTCAGCGTGAAGTAAAATTGCTATTCAACGTGTCAGTGGGTACTTGTGAATCAACACCACCTTCTCAACTCACTTAGATTTTTCCCAGTTTAAGTTTTGCACCGTTATGAATTCAAGATAAACTACCACCTCTAAATAGGAATTTGGTGACTCAGCTCCTGGAAAACAAATTATTTCAACAGCTTCAGCATCAAAGATCTGACAGGTGAGCATCACCAGCAGTTCAGAATTCAGCCCTGATCTGTAAATATGTTGAGATCCTGCCTTCCAGCCAGGCTGCTGTGTGTGCCAAACATAAGCCTCAACTCCATTTGAAAAGTGAGAATATAGAAAGGAAGGGACCATCTTTTTTAGTGATTGGCTGACCAATCATTCAGCAAGTTAGACTGGATCCTGATGCTAAGCATTTCCCCAAGAAACACTTACAGGAAGAAGGCCACTCTTAACAATGTGAGGGACAACTCACCAGTAGCAAGATTAGAAAACAGGCAGAGGCTGTAAGCACTCAGGATTGAGATTTGACAGCTGAGCATGAGAGACGTGTTAATTATGTCTTTGAGAAAGTCAGTATTTTAAATTTATCCCCTCTTCAGCCCTACAAATAAACTCCCTGATGTTTTCCATAGCTTCTACAATGAAGATTGCAACCAACACAATTACATCTCTTAATTCTGGACCACTTAATGTTACCACTCTCAGGCTGGGCTTCCAAATTCCACAGACCTTTGTTTTTATTATTATTATTATTATTAATTTCTATTAGAGCACAGTTGCTTTACAATGGTGAGTGGGTTTCTGCCATACAGAAAAGTGAATCATCTGTATGTTTATATATATCCCCTCTTTTTTGGATTTCCTTTTCATTTAGATCACCACAGAGCACTGTGCTATACACGGGTTCTTATTAGATATCTATTTTATATATGGCATCAATCTGTAAGGAGTAAGAGGAGTTTGATCTTCCCACCCCTGTTCCCCCTCAGTATCCATACGCTTGTTCTCTACATCTGTGTAGCTATTTCTGTATTGCAGATAAGATCTTCTATGCCAGTTTTCTAGATTCCACATATATGTGTTAATATACAGTGTTTGTTTTTCTCTTTCTGATTTACTTCACTCTGGATGACAGTGTCTAGGTCCATCCGTGTCCACAGACCTTTAGGACAAAGTCTCAGAGATCCAAACTGACAGAAAAGTCTAGAGATGGACACCTCTGTCATTTTTATATTATTATTGAAGTATAGTTGATTTAGAATATTGTGTTAGTTTCAGATGTACAGCACAGTGATTTAGTTATGTATCTTTTGCAGTTTGTTTTCAATTTTAAGTCATTACAAGATGTTGAACATAATGTTCCATGCCATGCAGTAGGTCCTTGCTGTTTATATATACTGGTTTGTATCTGTTAATCCCATCAGTTTCAGTTCAGTTGCTAAGTCATGTCCGACTCTTTGCGACCCTATGGACCGCAGCACACCACGTTTCCCTGTCCATCACCAACTCTCAGAGCTTGCTCAGACTCATGTCCATTGAGTCAGTGATCCTATCCAACCATCTCATTCTCTGTCGTCCCCTTCTCCTCCTGCCTTCTTAATATGCCTAATTTATCCCTCCTCTCTCTCCCTCTCTTTTCTGGTTATTTTCTCCCTAAGTTTGTTTTCTATGTCTGTGACAGACACGTACACATAAAAATGGAATCTATGATTTGATGAATATGCTGCAAACCATTTTCCTTGAGAACATATTTCTAGCTCTCGTTGAAGAGGAGAAAGTAGGAGAGAAAAGGTCAACAGCCAAAGAGATGATGCTGACATGTCAGATGATCCAAATAATCAACTTTAAAAAAAAGCGAAAACCTAGGTAATAAGGAAAATGAGAAATGTAATTAAGCTCTCCCAGTTCTATTATAAACAGAAGAATGATTTACTGTCTCAGCATCCTAATAATTGCTGCTCACACACCTTAACAGAGTGAAGCTTTCCACAAAGGATTCAGCCTGGGGAATTTCACTGTTCACATTGAACCATATCGTTCCTCAAGCCCTTCCCCTGGACTCACAATGTCACATCTGAATTCTCCCTCAGCGTGACTCCAGTCCCTCCTGGGAACATGGGATTGTCTCCTTTATGTTCAGGGAAAACAGACAAAGAAAAAAGAATCGACTGTGCTCAGTGATGACCTAAATGGGAAGGAAATCCAAAAGAGAGGGGATACATGTATATGCACAGCTAATTCACTTTGCTGTGTAGCAGAAACTAACACAATACTCTAAAACAACTATACTTCAATAAAAATTAATTTAAAAAAATGAGCAGGGTCAATACAGGGATTGACATCCTCTACAATGATGTCTCGTATTTTCAGGCCTTTTCCTGACCAGCCCAGCCCAAAGTTCCTGTATCTCTTTTCCTCTCCACAAGCTCTTATCTTGAACATTCACTAGGTACTTGCCCTAACTGGTAGAGTTAGTTGTCTGTTTATGTAAACTTATCATGCTGTCAGAGTAGAAGGTAAACTAATTGACACAGGAGCCATTGGAAACGAGATAATGTGATAAGGTCATATATTTTTATAACTCTCCCCAACTTCATTTAACACAATAGCTTGTATAGTAAATAATCAATAAATCTGTTAATTAAACATGTATAGGTAAAGTATTTTGTTGGAGAGCCAAAACTTCATTATTCAAAAACCCAGTCAGGCATTTAACTTAGATGATCTTTAAATTCCTTCTGAGCTTTAATAGTCTGTGGTTCTTATTCATTAATTTGCAATCAAATGTTATACTAAGGTTTATCTTTGCATGGTATAACAGTATAAGAAAAACTAATAGAGTCGAACATATAAGACTCAGGGAAAATGAGCTAAAACTTCCTTTTTTCTCTCTCTCTCTCTCTTTTCCCCCCTGCACTTCAAGTATATCTATATGATTCAAATTGCTTATTTAATTATACATCCTTATTCATTTTGATAACAGTTTCATTTGGTGCTCTAAATAAAATTATATTAAAATATATATATAATCTGTGATTCTGTGCCTGGATCACTGAAATGGATTTCACTCCAGCTAATTAGTGGTAAACTCAGGCTTTAGTCACTGATCTATTTCCCTAAGACCCACAACCTTTTGAAATCTTGCAAAGTGGAAAACATCCAAATCATCTTATTGAATTCACTATTCAAGTCACCATCTAGCCTTTCTCTGCCACATCTATTAATAACTGTTCATTCACAGCCAATTCAATAAATATTTACTAAGGGGCTATTATATTTCAGGCAATGTACTCCCCACTAGAGTCAAGAAAAACATATAAACAAGGTTACAATTCAGGAGAAGTAGGCAGAATTATACGAGCAGCCATTACTCTGCAGTCACACGACAGAGAAGAGCTGCAGACTCTCCTAGCTTCAGGAGTGGTTCCCAAAGGAAGAGCCTCTTCCCAAAGCAAGAGATCCCAGATGAAATCTGAGGGCTTAGCAGCATGAGATGTGATAGTTCTGTCAAGGGGTACTCTGTAGTCATGAATACTCTTCAGAAGGACTGATGCTCCAATACTTTGGTCATCTGATGTGAAGAGCTGACTCAATGGAAAAGACCCTGATGCTGGGAAAGATGGAACGCAAAAGGAGAAGAGGACAGCAGAGGATGAGATGGTTGGATAGCATCATCGAGTCTATGGGCATGAACTTGGGCAAGCTCCAGGAGATGGTCAGGGATAGGGAGGAGGCCTGGAGTGCTGCAGTCCATGGGGTCACAAAGAGTTGGACATGACTTAGCAATTGAAAAACAACAACAATAAATTCTCTAGTCAGGAGGAACTGGTCATATAAAAGAGAGGAGGTGAGAAAGAGCATGTTGTTAGGGGAGCAATTTTAAGCTGGACTAGAATTCAAGGGTGTAGAGGTGGAAGGAAGGAAGGGAGGGAGGGAGGAAAGGGGAAAGCAGAAAAATAAGTGTGAGCAATGGTAAGATCAGCCAGGATTTGTGAGCCATATTAAGAAGTTTGGACTTTACCTTCTGGTGATAGCAACGCCCACCAAAGTGGCCTAAGATACAGGAACAGGGACTTCCCTCAATGGTAAAGAATCCACCTGCAAAAGAGGAGACACAGGGGATACGGGTTCCATCCCTGTGTTGGGAAGATCCCCTGGAGGAGGACACAGCAACCCACTCCAGTATCCTTGCCTGGAGAAGCCCATGGAGAGCAGAGCCTCGTGGACTACAGTCCATTAGGTCGCAAAGAGTCAGACCCACCTGAAGCTACTGAGCACATGCACATGCAAGATAGAGGAATAAAATGATACAATTATATGAACTGTAGTGTAGATAATTAATGAAAGATGGTCAAGACTTGCCCAAGGAGAACAGTTAGGAGAAGGTGGAGGGACCTCGGCCAGGGCAGTTGCTATGGAGACAGATGTCGAGGTAACGTCTAGAGGAGTCAGTGATTGGTTGAATTTGGGTTGAGCAGATGGAGAAGTCAAGGATGAGACCATGGGTTCTACCTTGGGTACCTGCAACAGAGAATACAGGATGGGGAGTGGGGACCGCAGGAGACAGTAAGTGGAGCTTCTGTGGGACAAAGTTTGAAGTAATAGTGAAACACCCCATTGGAAGTGACTGTTTGGCAACTGACTGTGTGAGTCTGCAGCTGGAATCTGGGAATCATTAACATACAAATGGCGACGGAAGTCATTAGTGGCAGAAAGAAGGAATTCAGAGGAGAAGCGAACAGGGACAAGAAGTGAGAAAAGCTGAGTGGAAAGACCTGGAGATGTAGAAGGAAAACTAAGCGAATATGTTCTCATAAACACGAAGAAAGAGGCTCATTCGAGAAGGAAAACGAGACAGTGCTGAGTGCTACCGAGAGAAGAAGGTCAAATCACAGCCATTGAGTTCAAGGGCAAAAAGGTCACTAGAGGCCTTGTCGAGAACAGTTTAGTAAAGGGATGATTAAAAGTCCAGTTGTAAAGCTCACCTAACAGACCTCTCAGGAGGACTAGCAACAGCCACCCCCTGTCTCTCCCGCAAGTTTTCATTGGCATCTGGGTTTTGGCTTCTCTTCCATCCCAGAAGGTTCATTTCCTGGATCCTTTTCCTCCTGCCCAAGCCCAGTGGGCACAGGCACTCCCCAAGGTCCAGCCCCAAGACTTTGCTGTTCCCTCCTTGCTCTTGCCTACCCTCCCCAACCCCCGTTCTCCACCTTCATCACTTCCATGGCCAAAATGTATCTCCTACAGCTGTTCATCCAAGCCTTTCACTCCCTCTGTCTCTATCTCTTCCTTCCCATCCCTCCTTCTCCAGCTCTGACAGAAATTCCTGTGACTCCCACCACAACCACACTGAGACCTGTGTGCTTCACTTCCACAACTTCATCAACCAAAAACACCTTAAACTCAAGACAATCCACCTAAACTCTGCACTGACACTCTACCCTCCACCTCCCAACTCCTCTATTTCTTCATTTCCCTATTTCTCACTTGACTGTTGGTCCTGGCATCCAGTCTGTGGAGAGATCCCATCTACCTCATGCCTAAAGTTTTGCTCACTCCTTCCCTGCCTTCCATTACACACCCGCCATTCTGGTTTAGGCCACTCTTCCTCTTTGCCAACAGATCTTTCATTGGCCCTCTTAATATTCTGTCTCTTCAGCAGGCTGTACATTTTGGTGGAAGTTCCAACTCCACTCCAATTGCTGCTGCTTAGAAGTTTTCATGTCTCCCAGCTGTCCGTTGAATTAAGTACAAGCCTCTCCCATAGGCCTTCAGAGCCCTCCATAACTTGACACTTCATAGCCCACCTTTCTAGTTTACTGTTCCTCTGCCTGCTCTCTAAATCCTAAGCAAATGAGACTGTTCACCTTTCAACAAATTAAACCCACATTTCTCACCTTGTTTCTGCTCTGGAAATCCTCCCATTCCATGAGGATTGTCTCCAATGTCATATCCACCATCAACATGTCCCTTCCAAGTCCCTCAAAAATTCCTCATAGCATTTCTATTCTACTTCTGTTGTGACACTCACTGTTTTTTTTTTTTTTTTTTTCTTAATTATAATCATTTGTGTCTTGGAATTATCACCCTCTGCTGCAATCCAAGATTCCTCTAGGCCAAATCCATGTCTGTTAACCCAGGAGCTTTGGGTGGGTAGTAATTGTCTGTTGGCCTGAATTAATGAGATTCCATTGCACATGTGTAAGCATTTGTTAATAAGAGTTAATTTTTTTCTTTTCTAGTGGCATCTAGAACAGAGGTCGCAAATTGGCAGTTAGAAGCTGAATCTGGCCCACAGATGTGTTTTGTTGAATCCACAGTTATTTTTTAAATTGAGTCAACATTTTTCAATGGAATATTTTACGTAAAATGCCAGATTTTCAGCTTCTCTAAAAGTGGAGTGTTCTGGCAACAGCGAGCCCATATCCATTTCTGAGACAAAATGACCAGAATGGGAGCCAGCCTGCCCCCTTTGGATGGAGGGTGTACACCTCACTTCACCCCACTCCCCAGCCCTCCCTGTTCCACTGCCTCATTGATGTGGGCATTAGAATTTGCAACCCCTGCTCTCAAGTCCTTGCAAGGGCAATCCATAGAACCTACACTGACCAATGTTACTAGCCCAGGACTGTCTTTCAAATCAAATTTGAGGGGTACATGAATTGGACCATGGTGTTCCTTTGCCTCATGCCCTTCACAACATCTCCCCTACAGTGCCAAAAGTTTCCTGAGTAACGAGCTACACTCTTCTCATCAAAACGCACCTGCCTTCTAATGCAAGTTAGATGATTAATATGTGTTCAATGTTAATGAATTAATAATGATAACATTTCCTGCATGGGTATAGTATAAGTATGACAAGTCTGTGTCAAGAACAATGTAACACACACACATGAACACACATAGACACCATGGCTGACGTCACAAATCAACCACAGGTCTCTTTCCAGCGAGATCCTCAGAAATCATCTCTATACAGCCCTTCACAAAGCCGCCACCAATGGCTCGGAGCTGGCACTGAGGCAGGCACCCCGCATCCTTCATGTACATCACCTCTTTATTCACAGCAGGGAGGTGGGTGGACAGAACAGGCAACATTATTATCACTTTGGTGAGAAAACTGATTCCAAACAAAGTCTGCCACTTGTTCCACATTAAGGAAGATAAAGGTATCTGAGATAAAATTTAAATCCTGCTCTCAGGGTCAAAAATCTACTCCCCTATAGGAAGGCGGGGAGGAGTGACTTAGCTATCCAACAGGAGAAGATTTAGAAGCTCTGGTTGATTTTAACTGAAAAGAAATGAAAATATGACATGGCTCGCCCACGATTAATGCGAACCCAGGCACTCCCTGCTCCAGGCTTCCTAGGGCATCTGTGACCTCTGATGAGCTCCTGAATGCCCCAGTGGCTTCCATTTAACAGAAATAAACTCACTTTGGATGGGCAGTCCAGCATAAGAACAGAGGGTGACTCAGCTGGAAGAGGGGCCAGGTGGCAATTACATGCACCACATCAGCAAACTGCCCTGGACTCAGAAAGAGGAGATGCCAGGGCATAATGTTGCTCACTCTGTGTCCCACCCATGTCACTGGAAACATGGAGGAAGCTTTAGGAGGATTTTTTCACACACTAGTGGGGGAGAATCACTTCATGTCTTCAAGACGCCTTCCGTGATTAGTATTCTGTGCTTCCACACAAAGGTCACTTAGCTAGGAAGGGTGGAAGTCCAACTTTGCTGATGCCCCTCTGGCAGGCTTTCTTTCAGGTAGTATATTTGCATTTTAACAGAGGACATCGATGCCTTAGATAACATGATCCATCCATACAACACAATGTGCTGGAGACACACAGTTTCTGTATGTCTATGCAGGAGATACAGGTTTGATCCCTGGGTCAGGAAGATCCCGTGGAGAAGGAAATGGAAACCCACTCCAGTGTTCTTGCCTGGGAAATCCCATGGACCCCAGTCCATGGAGTCGTAAAGAATCAGACACAATTTATCAACTCAATAACAAAAAATCCTATCTTGTATGTTACCTTGCATCCTGAAACTTGACTGAATTTGTTCATTAGTTCTAACAGTTTTTGATGGAATATTTGGGGGTTTCTCTATATAATATAATGTCATCTGCAAATACAGAAATTTTACTTTTTCCTTTCCTTTCCAATTTAGATGTTTTTTTTCCTTTCTTTTTCTTGCCTGATTGTTCTGGCTACAACTTCCAGAACTATGCTGAAGAAAAATGATGATAGTGGGCATCCCTGTCTTGTCCTGATCCTAGAAGAAAATATTTTTTAAATATGATATTAGCTGTGGAACTTGTTATATATGGCCATTATTGCACTGAGTACTTCAATGCTGTTTGTTGAGCATTTTTATCATGAAAGAATGTTGAACTTTGTCGAGTGGCTTTTCTGCATCTCTTGAGATAAATGTATGATTTTATCCTTCCTATTGTTAATGTGGTACATCACCTTGATTTGTGGGTGTTGTTCAACACCCTTGCGTCCCTTAAATAAATCCCACTTGATCGTGGTGTATAATTCTTGTAACGTATTACTGAATTCAGTTTGCTAATATTGTGCTGAGGATTTTTGCATATGTGTCCGTCAGGGATATGATAAGTCATTTGAGTTGACCCTGACAGTCCATCACTGTCCTTGTATTGCTTAGTCCTTCCTCATAGCCAAGGTATTTACATGATGGGATGTAACTAGGGACTTAGGAGGCTCAGGGGGGCTGAAAGATGGACAATCACTCAGCCTGGAGTGATACTCCAAGAAATCAAGACCCTAAACAATGGGACATGCCACTCAGGAAGTTTTCATAGCAAAAGATACTCCATAAAAACAAGATTAACCGTAGTACAAACAGGAGCACAAGCAGGGCAGGAGAGAAAGGATGTCTCGTTGCAGCGCGGTGGTCAAAAAGGCAACACTGTGTATTACAGCTTTTCTGTGACTGTGGGTCTGAAGTGAGGAGATGGTCCACAGCACAGAGTTTTCTGAGTTTAAGACATGGCCATTAGTCAGTGAAGTAGGTCAGAAAGAGAAAACAAATATTGTATATTAATGTATACATATATA
The DNA here is from genome assembly GCA_006410875.1 of Neotragus pygmaeus. Classification (NCBI taxonomy): domain Eukaryota; kingdom Metazoa; phylum Chordata; class Mammalia; order Artiodactyla; family Bovidae; genus Neotragus; species Neotragus pygmaeus. The sequence continues at coordinate 1,347,574 of SJYV01054512.1, read as the reverse complement.
TAGTCTAGACCCTATTTGCAGGGCAGGAGTAGAGACACAGACATAAAGAACAGGTTTGTGGACACAGAAGGAACACATTGAGAGAGTAGTACTGAAACATATACATTGCCATATGGAAAATAGGTGGCTAATGGGAAGGTGCTGTCTAACACAGGGAGCTCAGCCCGGGCTCTGTGACAGCCTGGAGGGGTGGGACTCAAGAGGGAGGGGACGTATGTATACCTGTAGCTAAAGCATGTTGTTGCATGGCAGAAACAGCACGACATTGTAAAGCAATTATCCTCCAACTGAACTTTTTTTTTTTAAAGGACACAATTGTGACGCTGGGCAGTAGACAGCCCTGACAATTGCTCTCAGGCACCAACGCCCAGAGGATGCTGAGCGGTTCTGCCTGTGGAGGCAGAGCTCTGGGCCAGCTAGGAGCTTCAGGGAGGCTTCCCATGAGGTCAGGAGCTGCTCCCAGGGCAATTATAGCCCGAAGTGTAAAGGGGCAGTGAGGGAGTATGCTGCCAAGAGAGGACACAACGTGACAGCTCAAGGACAATTTGAGCCCATTGCAATGAGGGAACCTCTCAGACTCGGACCTTCTTTCCAGATTCCTCGTCCTGCCATGCGTTGACTAAGATCTCCAGAAGTAGTGTAGAAGAATGACTATTACCTTCTACCTTTCCAGAGCCCAGAATCAGTAAGCACATCACAGCTAGTATATGTTTATCTGTTCCTGCAGGTCCCTGTACAAGCATGCATGTGCGCACACACACATTTTTACATACCCGCATTTTACTTCCTCATGTTTTCAGCCAAAATATAGCTCATCTATATAGCTTGACAAGAACACAAGTGGAGCGAAATAGAAACAGAGTATTCCAGCACTTCATGATCTGGCAACACTAATCTTACTGCAGTCTACTCCCCAGTAGGGTACAAGCCTCCCCTTCTGCTGGGTTTTCAAAAGTGGTAAAACCAAGCGCACATTCCCAGAGAACAAATATTTCTCTGCTTCCTAAGTGGCCATGTCCTAGACAACTGCTGCACAAAGCTGGCTGCTGAGTGAATGCCTTTTCACGATTCTGGTGGGACCCCAAAACTCACACCAACACAGAGCTTTCTAGAACAGCAGTCCCCAACCTTTCTGGCCCCAAGGACCCATTTCATGGACGATAATCTGTCCATAGATCGGGGTTGAGGAAGGATGGTTTCAGGATGATTCAAGTGCATTACATGTATTTCTATTATTATTACATCAGCTCCACCTCAGATCATCAGGAGTTAGATCCTGGAGATGGGGACCCCCATTTTAGACTGTGTAGCTACAGTGGGTTTTATTCCTTGAACCAATTCCATGGGGAATTCCATGGGGAAGAAAGTATTAAAAGCATCAAGTGTCACTCAAATAGTTGACTGAATAGCTCTGTCAGAAGGCAAACTAAAACTAAAAAACAAAAGAAAAAAATTTGCTTGTTAAAAAATTCCAAAAATAGTGATTAATGGATATACTTAACAGGGTATTGCTTACATTCATCTCTGTCATAAGTTGCCTTGATAGCTTTTGGAGACCTTTATCTGTGTTAATTTTGAAACAGATTATCATGAAAAGTATGTTCTGAGATGTCATCTTTCATTTCTTAGGACTGGGTGGTAGGCTCGCCAGGGGTACAGCCTGGAGCTTAATGACGAGGCCACTTCTAAGCCACCACAGAACAAGGGACTGGAAAACACTGCCAGCTCTTCTCTGAATGGAAAATACTACTGTTTTTTCTTGGGCCACGTTCAGGGGTAGGATCGATATCTATTTCTCAGAGTCAGGCTTGGGTGATAACTCAGCATTAAATGCTTGACTGAATGGGGTTCCTTCTAATCAGCTAGAGGAGATAATCTAAACCCACTTTCTGGGCACACAAAAGCAGAGAAAAAGGGCTGCAAACTATCCATATATTGCATAAAGAAGGATGGGAGGTCTGCTGTGAATGAGGGAGTTGGAATAGCTCAGCAGGAACCTGGGACCCTGTGACTCTAATGAAACTCTGTTATGATTTGTGGAACCAGCTAGCAGATGATGGGAGACTATTAGTTCCAGAAGCTGGAAATTCTGATCTAGAAAAATAGTGCTGATGAACCTATTTGTGGGGTAGGAATAGAGACACAGATACAAAGAATGGACTTGTGAACACAGGAAGAAGGAGAAGGTGAGAGAGAGTAGCATTGATATATACACACTATGATTTGTAAGGTATTAGTAGATAACGAGTAGGAACAGCACAGGGAACTCAGCTGGGTGTTCTGTGATGACAGAGGGGTGGGATGGGGGGAAAGGGAGGGAAGCTCAGAAGGGAGGGGATATATGTATGCATACAGCTGCTTCATTTGTACAACAGAAACGAACACAATATTGTAAAGCAATTGTAGCCCAATAAAAAGAAAAAGAAAGAAAGCTGAAATTTTTGGTCTTCTTTCTGAATGCCTCCTAAAGTAATGGAGATTTTTATAAACATTCATATTCACTCAACCTCTCTTATAGAAGCAATCTAAATGAATAAAGTGTTCACTCGAGATCCATTGACCTATTTACAACTCATAAGGAAGTTATAGGGAACAAGATACAACTTTAAAGAAACAACTCAGGAGAAAAGGAGAGGCCAAGCGTGGCCAGCCCCTTCCTGAGGGTTGGCCTCACCGTCCATGTGCTTCTGCGGGGCTCCATGGCTCATGGCAAATACCCATGAGGCCTGTCCACATTTGCCTGTGGTTACCACACAGATGCCACCATGCCACGCAACCCAGACTCCTGGGTCATAGCCTCAGGCTGGCTTTGTAGACACAGGACACAGAATCTTTCACTGAATGGGACACAGGGAATCATGGCATTTCCATCCAGACAGCAAATGGCTATGGTACAAATTTTGATGTAATATGGACAAATCACAGTGCTCTTTTCACTGCGGATTTGGATCTGCATTGAAGGTGACAACAGAAGATGAGATGGTTGGATGGCATTACCGACTCAACGGACATGAATATGAGCAAACTCCAAGAGATGGTGAAGGACAGGGAAGCCTGATGTGCTGCAGTCCATGGGGTCACAAAGACTCAGACACAACTTAGCGACTGAAAAACAAAAAATGACATTTCATCAATGATTGAGCCAGTCCCCTGATGGAGAGGCACGGTTGCAGGGCTCACCACCAGTTCCCTGATGGAGGGGCGCGGTTGCAGTGCTCACCACATGCAAAGGATACCTGTGACCCTGGTGACAATGCTACGGTTGTTGTGACTTCACCTGTGAAAGCAATAGGGCTCAGGGAGGTTGAGGAGCTCCCCGAGTGCCCAGGACAAGAAAGCGGCTAAGCTAGAATTCAAACTCGGGTCTGCACGGTTGCAAAGCTCTCTCTTCACATGATCCTTGTCATGTCTCGCTGATTCACTTAAACTTGATGTCTCTGACGGGGGAAAGGACTGGGGAAAGAGCACAGAAAGGAGAAAGGGGAACTAGACAGTGATATGCTGTGAGACCCCATGAGCCAACAGTGTTCAAGAGGGCAATTCAGAAAGTCAGGGCAAGGCAAGAAAGCCAGAGTCCAAGCAAAGAGCATCTTCGGTGGCAGCACAGGGCAGGGATGGTGCTAGAGAAACAGACCAAGGGTCCACGTGCTGGGAGCAGGACCCAGAGGTTCTAGGACCCGAGCACCAGCCCACGGGGGAGACAGAGCCTGATGCTCAGACAGCGGACACCCCCACAACCAGATGTTCTCCTGCTGTCTCTGCGGGCCTGGCCCTGCGGGTCCTCAGAGAATCTGGCCTCAAGCCCCACAGGTGAGGAGAATGAGAAGCAGCTGCCGGGCAGCGCGCCGGGGACGGGAAGCAGACCCTCTTCTCTGGCAAAGGCGGTTCCCTGACAGGTGGCGGGAGGAGAAGCTGTTACCACTCACACGGAGTTGGATGGAAGGAGTGAAGATGAAAACCAAACGCGATGCCATCCCTCAGGAATCTCCACTTGCCCAGGGAAGTGACTGCTGGCTGGATCCTGGTGGGGGAGGAGGAAGCCTCCTAGCTGAGAACTGCCACCCAGATAAGGGTCAGCAGAGACCCCCACCCAGATGAGGTCCTGATTCACGGGAGCAGTCGTGATCCGAGTAACAGCAGCGCTCCCTGAAAACTCTTTACGACCTAACATGTGTACGCCTTTCCCTGTGTTATCACCCCAACCGTCCTGGGGTTTCCCATTTCACAGGCAAGGAGCCGGTGGTCCCCAGTGGCTGAGGGACTCGACCACGGCGAGGAGAAACACACTGCTGTAGAAGAATGTGCCACAGTCTGGAAAGGATGTCAGAGGCCAGAGCCTGCAGCCTCCTGCTGCAGCCCATGGACGTGTTCTTCCCCCAGAAAGCAGCTCAGCCTGGAATTCACTAGGAAGACACACACACACACACACACACACACACACACACACNCCAGCTAGCAGATGATGGGAGACTATTAGTTCCAGAAGCTGGAAATTCTGATCTAGAAAAATAGTGCTGATGAACCTATTTGTGGGGTAGGAATAGAGACACAGATACAAAGAATGGACTTGTGAACACAGGAAGAAGGAGAAGGTGAGAGAGAGTAGCATTGATATATACACACTATGATTTGTAAGGTATTAGTAGATAACGAGTAGGAACAGCACAGGGAACTCAGCTGGGTGTTCTGTGATGACAGAGGGGTGGGATGGGGGGAAAGGGAGGGAAGCTCAGAAGGGAGGGGATATATGTATGCATACAGCTGCTTCATTTGTACAACAGAAACGAACACAATATTGTAAAGCAATTGTAGCCCAATAAAAAGAAAAAGAAAGAAAGCTGAAATTTTTGGTCTTCTTTCTGAATGCCTCCTAAAGTAATGGAGATTTTTATAAACATTCATATTCACTCAACCTCTCTTATAGAAGCAATCTAAATGAATAAAGTGTTCACTCGAGATCCATTGACCTATTTACAACTCATAAGGAAGTTATAGGGAACAAGATACAACTTTAAAGAAACAACTCAGGAGAAAAGGAGAGGCCAAGCGTGGCCAGCCCCTTCCTGAGGGTTGGCCTCACCGTCCATGTGCTTCTGCGGGGCTCCATGGCTCATGGCAAATACCCATGAGGCCTGTCCACATTTGCCTGTGGTTACCACACAGATGCCACCATGCCACGCAACCCAGACTCCTGGGTCATAGCCTCAGGCTGGCTTTGTAGACACAGGACACAGAATCTTTCACTGAATGGGACACAGGGAATCATGGCATTTCCATCCAGACAGCAAATGGCTATGGTACAAATTTTGATGTAATATGGACAAATCACAGTGCTCTTTTCACTGCGGATTTGGATCTGCATTGAAGGTGACAACAGAAGATGAGATGGTTGGATGGCATTACCGACTCAACGGACATGAATATGAGCAAACTCCAAGAGATGGTGAAGGACAGGGAAGCCTGATGTGCTGCAGTCCATGGGGTCACAAAGACTCAGACACAACTTAGCGACTGAAAAACAAAAAATGACATTTCATCAATGATTGAGCCAGTCCCCTGATGGAGAGGCACGGTTGCAGGGCTCACCACCAGTTCCCTGATGGAGGGGCGCGGTTGCAGTGCTCACCACATGCAAAGGATACCTGTGACCCTGGTGACAATGCTACGGTTGTTGTGACTTCACCTGTGAAAGCAATAGGGCTCAGGGAGGTTGAGGAGCTCCCCGAGTGCCCAGGACAAGAAAGCGGCTAAGCTAGAATTCAAACTCGGGTCTGCACGGTTGCAAAGCTCTCTCTTCACATGATCCTTGTCATGTCTCGCTGATTCACTTAAACTTGATGTCTCTGACGGGGGAAAGGACTGGGGAAAGAGCACAGAAAGGAGAAAGGGGAACTAGACAGTGATATGCTGTGAGACCCCATGAGCCAACAGTGTTCAAGAGGGCAATTCAGAAAGTCAGGGCAAGGCAAGAAAGCCAGAGTCCAAGCAAAGAGCATCTTCGGTGGCAGCACAGGGCAGGGATGGTGCTAGAGAAACAGACCAAGGGTCCACGTGCTGGGAGCAGGACCCAGAGGTTCTAGGACCCGAGCACCAGCCCACGGGGGAGACAGAGCCTGATGCTCAGACAGCGGACACCCCCACAACCAGATGTTCTCCTGCTGTCTCTGCGGGCCTGGCCCTGCGGGTCCTCAGAGAATCTGGCCTCAAGCCCCACAGGTGAGGAGAATGAGAAGCAGCTGCCGGGCAGCGCGCCGGGGACGGGAAGCAGACCCTCTTCTCTGGCAAAGGCGGTTCCCTGACAGGTGGCGGGAGGAGAAGCTGTTACCACTCACACGGAGTTGGATGGAAGGAGTGAAGATGAAAACCAAACGCGATGCCATCCCTCAGGAATCTCCACTTGCCCAGGGAAGTGACTGCTGGCTGGATCCTGGTGGGGGAGGAGGAAGCCTCCTAGCTGAGAACTGCCACCCAGATAAGGGTCAGCAGAGACCCCCACCCAGATGAGGTCCTGATTCACGGGAGCAGTCGTGATCCGAGTAACAGCAGCGCTCCCTGAAAACTCTTTACGACCTAACATGTGTACGCCTTTCCCTGTGTTATCACCCCAACCGTCCTGGGGTTTCCCATTTCACAGGCAAGGAGCCGGTGGTCCCCAGTGGCTGAGGGACTCGACCACGGCGAGGAGAAACACACTGCTGTAGAAGAATGTGCCACAGTCTGGAAAGGATGTCAGAGGCCAGAGCCTGCAGCCTCCTGCTGCAGCCCATGGACGTGTTCTTCCCCCAGAAAGCAGCTCAGCCTGGAATTCACTAGGAAGACACACACACACACACACACACACACACACACACACACACTGAAACAGACGCATGCAGATACATAGACACACAAACATTCAAACATACATAGACACAGCTACACAGACATGTACACAGGGACACAAACACTCAGACATGCACACAGAGACACTGAAAGACACACAGAGATACTCAGACACACACAGACACACAAACACACATAGATACACACACACGCTCCCTATATCACATCTGGCAGGATTCAAAAGTAATCCCAAATCTTTTGATTTTTGAAATTACCATACACATCCCTTTTTCTCCCAGAAGACATATCTTAAAATATATTTAAATGGAAACATACATTTTAAACAGGAATATAAAATCCTTTCTTCACATCCCTCTCAAGAGCAATTTGCTTGTTAATCTTTTCCCCAAATTTAACTTTTTTCAGAAGAGAAATCATATATGTCCATTTAAAAAAATTAGGAAACATTATTTTAAACTTCCTAGATCCAATTTCTTTCATTCAATATTTCTTAATTATTCCAGTTGAATTCGATAATAGTTAAGGGACTTGGATAAAAGTCTCAGAACTATTCCCAGCTAGCCTATTAAATTCCCTTCTTCCAGATCAGGAATTATGGGATCTACAAGTCAAAATATAAGTACCCTCTACATGAGAAACCATTTTAAAAGACATTTTTCCCATACCATTCACTAAAACGTGTGTTTAGCACTTTGGGCCTATCAACAGGACAAGAATGAGAGAGCTTCACGGGAAAAAAATAAGTGTATCTCACTCGTTCATCAGCAAGTTCTGTTTTTAATTTTAAACACACTGTGTCTTTAGAAAGTTTTGTGGAAGTCAGTTTAAGGGCACGTAGACATTACCAGTGGGTTGTTCTTATCTGTCATTTTACTAACAACACCAGCAAGCCCCTTCAAAGAAACTTCCTAAGACTGTCGTGCCTCTAAGGGGTTCCTTCACTTAGTCCCACTGTCCTTGTTCCCAAAAGGACTCTTCCTAACAAGCACAGAAGCTGCAAACAACCCTGGAAAAAAATATCCTGGAAAATGGTAAGCAGCCTTCTAATGGCTTGCAGATGGGCTGGGAACCTTCCTGCCATTTTTTATTGTTTGCTAGCTTCCTTCTTCTGTCTGCCGTTTTATTGTTTGCTTTCCTTTTTAGCCTCCTGGAAGCTTGAATCAACCCACTGAATCTTTCCATTCCAGAGAGGGGGATTGGCTGAGGGATACAGAGGCAGGACGGACAGCCCTTGGCCATGACTGTATCCAGTGGAAGGATGGAGCGGGTCCTCAGGCTGTGGGCTGTGTTTCCACAGAAGGTGCTCAGATGCGTCAGACCCAGCAAGGAGGTTGTAAAGTGTATTCCCATAAAGACATTAAACTGACTTTAACAAAAGAAAATTTTTTTGTTTTACTCTTCGCAGGGAGAAGCAGGTCCTTGGAGTCCAGGAAGCTTATCCAGATCAGCTTTATTAGGCTGAATATCAATCAATAAAGCTCAGGCCACCGGAGGACAATTATGTTAGAAAAGTAAGTCACCGTGTTAATGGTTCTGCCTGTTTGCAGCGTTAACTGGTTCGCAAGAGTGAGACGGATTATGACCTGACACTTGTGTATCCTTGCTAATGTGGAATGTGACGGTTCAAACCCAGCCAACATCACCTGTGCTCCTGACACAGGAAGAACAGTCAACAGAGCCAGACAACAGAAGCAAAGGAGAAACTTGGGAAGTGCCCTGGATGACGGGTCAGAAAACTCGATCCCAGCCCTCAGGGGCCACCCCAGGTCCATGAAGGCAGCTCCGAGGTGGTTGCCCCCTTCCTCCTCCTCCATTTCTCCTGGGCGATGCTCTTCCTCCCCGACATCAAGCGCTCCTTCTAATGGGGATGTGGATCAGGGCGCTCGCTGAGACCTGAGCTGTCCTGGGAATTTCTGACCTTTAACTAAGTGAGGATGGCTCCCTGCGCTCTGTGGGGAAACTGGGAGCCACCAGTGACCACTGGTCTTCAAGCCCGTATCCTAGGACCCGGTCACCTTCTTGCAAATTTCCTTCCTCTCTGGGGCTGGCTGGGTCCTGCCATGAGGGGAAGAGACTCTTAATGCCATTTTCCTTCCTTCCTTCTATGGCCATGCAGAGCCCATCACATGGTCGATCGATCAATCCATAAATAGATAGATAGATGTCATATATCACTGACACCTACCTAACCACTCTCTGGAGTGTTGTGAGGATTGCAGTTTGAAGCTCTGGATTCAGGACACCTGGATGCAAAACTTCCATCAAAGTCTTGGGCAAGTTACCCTTTCTAAGCTTCAGCAGCTTAATCTTCAAAATAAAGAGGATAATATTTACCTCATGGTCTAGTTATAAGAGTTGGATGGTACATAATAAGTAGTAGCGTAGCTGATCGGTGCCATTAAACCTATCCACTTGGCTATCACTCTGGGGCCATTAGCATCAGCCTCCATGGCTCAGATATTCTTCCCTCCATCCAGGCCTGACTTCTGTCCCTGTTTACCTGTCAGTATTGCTGACTCGCTGCTGAATGTGCTCAAGTTCCACACAAAGCATGACACCTCCTTGGTGGTAGACCCTTGGGAGGTATTTACAGAATCAGTGAGTAAATGAGCTCAAGAATTAAATATGGTGCCAACATCCTCTGTTCACTAAATACCAGTAATCTACTAGAAGCAAAAACCTGTTCAGTTGCTGTGTCGATAAGCATGGTGGCCTTCATCCTCTGTCCTTCAGTGTCTCTGTCAGACAGGAGCCAACTGATGCATCATGCCTTCATCTCCTAGGATTTACAGGGAGAGAACTACCATGAAGGAAGTTCATGCTCGCTTCTGCTGCTGCTGCTGCTAAGTCACTTCAGTCATGTCCGACCCTGTGCGACTCCATAGACGGCAGCCCACCAGGCTCCTCCATCCCTGGGATTCCCCAGGCAAGAATACTGGAGTGGTCTGCCATTGCCTTCTCCAACTTGGTTCTGAGTTCCTGGGATTTACCCAGCTCTAACACTCTGGTGGCCTCCGTGTAGACATGAGTCATTCAACGCAATCTCTGCTCTGCCTCCTGCAGGGGGACTGTCCCACTGTGGGGGTTAGTCATCAGGGGACGAGGGAAGTAACAAGGCTGTGAATGCCACCCAGAGCTTCCCACTGGGAATGAATTCTCAGGCGCTGGCACGCTAGCTGGGAGCAGCTGCTCCTGCCCTGGGAACTGCACTGGCCTCTGATAGAGAGAAGAATAAAAAAAGGTCAGAAAGTGAAAGCTTCCCTACTCGGCTTACAAATACCTGTTCCATGAACTAAGGTTCCCTCTGCCACCCCTAAGCACGACCCTAGGGTTTAGAACCAAGAACAATGTCCACGTGGCTTTGCTCCACTGATCATCTCAACCCTGCTTAGGGGACCCATCTACATAGACTAAAAATAACATCTCTTTTCTTCTTGTTCTCTATTCTCAAGGGTAAGTCCTGGAAACATTTAGAAAGCATTAGGAAGGAAAATGGTGTTAGGAAAGCTAGAGTAACAGAGGAGAAGAAGGAGGCAATTTGATGAAAAGGGTGTGAAGATCAAGACAGATGGAAGAAAGGTGAGAATGAATCCTGAAGAATCAGTCAGGGGGAGGCGGGGGTTATATAACCAGGAACACACGGGCCAAGGATGCTCTGCCTGGCTGATCACTGCAGGAACCCATCCACCTGCAGACCTGCAAGAGACACAGGTGATTGAACTTGGAGTTGGAGTGCATCATGGCAGAGTGAGAACCCTCACCGAAATATTTCACAACCATTTCCCCTTTGCAGTCCATCCGGTCACATCAGTGGTATAAGCACAAGCAGTGTCCCCAGAGAGGTTCCACCCCCATGAGGCATGTGGTTGCTAAGCTCCAGACTTGGCCATGGACACCGTCTCCCCACTTCCCTCTCTCATGGCTTCCATCCACTGGGCATTGCTCCAGGATTGTGTCCAGCCACGTGGCCCTAGAGGGCAGGCACGGCTGCAGGGCAGGTAGGACATTAGCTGTCACTAAGGAATCAAGGACTCCCCGGGGCTCTGCACATCTTCAGGCCAGCCCTGCAGTTCAGGGTACAGGTTTCCCCTACTGTCCGTCCACAAAGAGAGCTCCTTGCAAAGCCTTTCCTAAGTGGAGATGGCATACAGTGAAGAAGAAATGACCTTTTTTACCATAAAAGTGAAAATCTTCTTTAGATTTTTTTTAACTGATGAAAACAGAGGCTCATGTAAGTTTTTCATCAAAGCAAAGTGGTGGAAAGGGAACTTTCAAAAAGTGGGGGATACCTGTATCCTGCAAGCCAAAGGGAGAGCTATTTATTTTGGCACTTGACTTGACTCACTGTCAGGGCTGATTAATGGCTGGCATACGTCAGCCTTTTCTGCTGCATCGGTTACATAGGCTCTTTAAGGATGAGGACGGTATCCAGGGGGAGTGACTTCCCACACGGTGTGGAGCTGGGGGCCAACTATGTCCTGGAACAGAGCGTTTGAAGGTGGACACGTGGACGTCGGGACTGGGCGCTTCAGCCTTGTTCCCCGTCCTGACTGTCCTCTACGTATGGAAATATGACTTCCATCTGTGGCAAAGGAGCGTGGGAGTTTGCCAAAATTCTCCCCGCCGCCAAGCTTTTCTCCCGCCAAAGATGACTCATCCGGGTTTTAAACTAAAGACCTGGAAGGCCTGTCACTTGCTGGGGCCGCGTGCCAAGCAGGGGATGGAAGAGCTCACGTCTCTCTCTCTGCCCAAGTCCCACTCTGCACAGCATCAATCTCCCCTCCAGCCTCAGGTGACCTTCCTTTTGGGAGTACAAAGGCACCAGCTCACTCTGAGCACAGCTTTGCCAACAGTCACAGATTTCTGCGCCGTGGTGTCTCCCCTCTTTCCCTGGAGAGCATCCCAAACCTCCTCTCACCTTGGAATGTGTGGGGCACAGGGAGCCGGGTGGGAATGGCAGCGTGAGGGACTGAAAAGAGCTGAACTTTCCCCATTCCCTTCTCTACTCCAGCCTTCCCTTGTCTCAGTGGAAGTAGAGAAAGGGGGTAATCGTGAATAGCACATAGAAGACACTCTATAAATGGTGTTGAAATATTTGGCCTCCAAACACAAACTGTGATCGATTCTCAACATCACTATAAAGACTGTTCCTTACAGGATTCATCCTGGAATCATTCATTAGTGGACTCTTGAACCATGGGAAAGAATACAGTATCTGGTATGTAACACATGTCCACATCCCTGCATGTGTGTGTGCATGCATGCTTACTCACTTCAGTTGTGTCCGACTCTTTGCGACCCTATGGACCGTAGCCTGCCAGGCTCCTGTGTCCATGGGATTCTCCAGGCAAGGAAGCTGGAGTGGGTTGCCATTTCCTCCTCCAGGGGATCTTTCCAATCCAGGGATGGAACCCTGGTCTCTTATGTCTCCTGCATTGGCAGGTGGATTCTTTACCACTGGGAAGACTTCCACAACAGTGGGTAATCAACAGAGAGTTATTTCCCTAACATTTCTGTTAAACTCAGCAAACGTGAAGTGATTAGTCTATGCAAACCTCTGTGCCACATGCCGGACCAGAATGAGAGGGACACAGGGTCTGCTTTCAGGCAGCACAACTGTATCGGGAGAAGGAAGGGTTCACAATTCACAAAGATGTGTTGAGACCCAAGTATGGTGACACTCCCTGGCATGAGTCTTCCTTGAGGTGGGACTGGTGGATGGAGGCAAGGAGAGGTTGATTTACAAAGCAAGGTTTCGCTGGGCTCTGAGGAAGGGCTAAGATTTCCTAAATATTGATATTGAGTGTTGCCTTGGGTGGGGCTGAGAGTGAGGATGGACCAGGGTTCCTGGAAAAGGAAAGTCACCAGCAAAGGCAGGGAAGAGTGAAGACATACGGGTTCTTGGGGAACCTGGTTGATCCAACGTGCCTTCAGTGGAGGGTGTATAGAGATGTGGCGAGCCACAGGGCTGGAGGGACGCAGGGAGTCTGACTGTAAATGCCATTGCCCTCTGTGCTTGAGAGACATTCTGGAGACCCCCATACAATCTTCTCCAGGAAAGCACTTGATTACATTTGCATTTTATTAAATGGATCACTTTCACCTGTTAAGGAACCACAAGCGCCTCCCTCCCCTCGATTACCATTGTATTGATACAAAAATGGCCCCCTGACAAGGAAAGTTAAAGTGCCACTGATGTGCCATGTAAAGGTGTGTGTACCACAGTGTCCTGGCTCCGGGTGGTTCCTGAGTGCACCTGCAAACCGAGAGAGGCGTGTCCTTTTTCTTTCCACTGTACTGCTGGGTGTTCAGAGTCCCACATCTTTTTTCTAAACATTTTTATGTGGACCATTGTTTACGTCTTTATGGAATCTGTTACAGTGTGTGGCTTCTGTTTGATGTTTCGGTTTTTTGGCCTCGAGGTACGTGGGATCGTAACTCCCCAACCAGAGATGGAACCTGCACCCTCTGCATCAGAAGGTGAGGTCTTAAACACTGGATCACCAGGGAGCTCCCCTCCATAGCTTTCTCTTGAACATTTTCAAGGATATCTTCAGGGGAGCTCCCCGCCCACAGTTAATCAGACGGGAAGGTGTTGGGGAGGACCCAGACAGTCCTCGCCAGCTGAGCAGCTGGGCGGGATGCTGGCCCATCCTCCCCCTGGGGAGGGAGGGCGACCTGCACCCCGGTTCCCTCCTGTCTCTCCGATCTCTTTGCACGGTCTCCATCCTCTGGCTCCATCTGCCTCCACTCCTGGGCCTGGATTTCCATCCTGGTGCAGGGGCCGAGGGAGGAGGATCAGGTGGGAGCCTTGTTTTTACTCATGAGGTTTTCTTCTTCCTAATTTCATCGAAGTTGAGTCCTTGCCTTTTCCATTAAAAGGAAAAATGATCCAGGAAGACCTTTCTTTTTTTCTGTCTTCTACTCTCATTTCTCTTTTAAGAGTCAAGAGTTACAGACCAGTCCAGATCTTGAATGGGAAACAGGAAAAAAAAAAAAAAAAGGAAATATTGCCAATATTTTATAATAGCTATTAGTGGAGTGTAAACTTAAAAAATTGTGAATCACTATATTGTACACCTGTAACTTATATAATATTGTACATCAACTATTCTTCAATTTAAAAAATTCTGATATTTTTCCCGCAAAAAGGAAAGAGAGATTGGGGGACAGCTGATTCATATCTCAAAAATATCCTATAGCAAAGAGATTCTTTTAAGTTTAGTGGGTTTTAGTAATATATATATTGTATACATAAAATACATAAAATGCAAAATTCTTGAAATTGATCAAATACTTTCCTATAGGCATTTAAACATATTCAAATCACCAGAGCACAGGTATTCGTAGACCAGCAAATACTAGTAAATCTACCTGGATGCTAATTGATACAGTTATATTTCCACAAAGATAAAACTTGAATGCTTATTACAATCATTCAACCAGCTGGCTGGTTCCTCCCCAACGACATACTACTCTGAGTGATTGTGCAAACGAAATATCTCAGCAAATCACTTTTTGTAGGAAAAAGGAATTCAGAGATAATTCATTCCATCCCTCATCTGTAAACCCCAATTCAGTCTAAGTATATTCATATCTCTCAAATAGTCTCCTTAGGCTCCTTAAGCTTTTGAGTCTCTTTCCAAAAATTGCTCAGTTCTGAAAAATGTCTCTTACCTGGTTCCGTGAAGTCTGTCCTGGACTCCAACCAGTTCTGGAGACCCCACCTCTGAGGTCCCAACTCTTGGTAAAGTCTCTGGGTGCTGTAATACTGTTCTCATGCCATATTTCACCCTTTGGAAAAGTGCCAGAAGGTTTTCTTTCTGTTCTGATAGATGACATGGCCCAAAAAGTTTGAGCAAGATCACCTTCAATGTGGTCCACCCAGGAATGTCCCAGTGACCCCAAGGCTGAGGGTCAAGATGCACCCACACCCAAGATCCTTAGATAGGTCATGTTAGATAGATCTTGGATCTCTGTTAAGCCTAGAGGAAGCTCTTCCAAGAGTAAGTGGGAGCCACTGATGCAGTCTATTGAAGATTCTTGCCCTGGCTTTATTTTTTCTGGACCTAATGCAGACAGTTTTGAAAACTCTTTCTTCTGTCTGGTCATCCAATCCAGACATTTTTCTGATGGCCAGGAGAACATGGTCTGGGAAAGATGCTCTTGACTTGGGTTCTTTATATTCTGCTTTACATTAACTGAAATTAAATAGTTCTGATTATTTTTAGGGTGCTTGATTTTCATCTGGCATTGCTCTTTCCAAAATTATATGTAAGTGGAATCACTATTCACATGGTGTGGTGACAGGTAGGNTGCTGGGAGGGATTGGGGGCAGGAGGAGAAGGGGACGACCGAGGATGAGATGGCTGGATGGCATCACGGACTTGATGGATGTGAGTCTGAGTGAACTCCGGGAGTTGGTGATGGACAGAGAGGCCTGGCATGCTGCAATTCATGGGGTCACAAAGAGTCGGACACAACCGAGTGACTGAACTGAACTGAAGTGGTGCAATGAACACACACGTGCAATGGAATATTACTCAGGCACAAAAAAGAATGAATTCTGCCATTTGAAAAAACATGGATGGACTTACAGGGTATTATGATGATAGTTACTGAAAGAAGTCAGATAAAGAAAGACAATTACTATATTTTAACACTTATATGTGGAATAGAAAAAAATAAAACAAATGAACAATTAAAACAGAAACAAACTCACAGATATAGAACACAAACTAGTGGTTTCCAGTGGGGAGAGGGAAGGGCAGAGGGCAAGATAGGGGTAGGGGCTTAAGTGACACAAACTACTGTAAGTAAAATAAGTAAGCATACACTGTATGGCACAGGGAAATATAGCCATTATTTTATAATACTACTTTACAGTATTGTGTATAAAAATATTGAATTATGTTTACACCTGAAACTAGTATAATACTGTAAAACAACTATACTTCAATTTTAAAAAGAAAATAAATTAGCTGAAATTAAGAATTTGATAGCTGAGTTGTGTCTCAGATTAGGCAGAGGAGGAGAAAGAATTTTTCTCATTACCCCAAAGAGAGGAAAAAACAAAAAGCTTTAAGTCTGAGAACCACTAGATCAAATACTGGCTTATACCACACACTGGAGAGATACACGTGGTTGAGCCAAACCAGGGTCCTTCCTCAAGGAAGTTCTATTCCAGGGCGTGTGGATGAGAACAGAAAGATACTCATGGTGTCGAGCAAGTGGAGAGCTAAGGAGAGGGGCGGGATGCGGAGCGAGGCACCACGGCCAGTTCAGAGGCAGATGGAAGGCTTCAGCGAGGTTCCCCGAAGAGGGTCGTGATTGACACGGGCCCTGGCGATGGGCAGGGCTGTGACAGATGGCAGGGGGGCGGGAACAGCTGGGACCTGCTCCCTAAGGGCCGGAAGCCCGCCGTGGGTGGCGCTTAGCGGACAGCTTACATCCACTCACTCCAAAAGCAAACGCCGTTCCGCAGCCGGGAGGCTCTGCTTGCTTCTTTAGGGTCAGTACAAGGTACGGAGAAGGGCAGAGTGTTTAAACAGAGGCCCAGCACTGCTTCCGCCCGAGAAAGGGAAGCCGACTAGTCCCTTTGGAGCTAATCTTCACTCTCCGAGAGGAGTCACTTGGGTTACTTTTCTTAAAGAATTGCAGAACCAGCAAGTGCCACAAGCATAAGGGAGACCTAGAGAGACACTCAAGGCTGGAGGCATGCATCCCCCCGGAACCCTTGGCGGAGGGTTCTGCAGAGAGGGCGTGGCCAGTGGCCAGAATCGCTCCTGGATTCTGAAAATCGGTAAGGCCAGCCAATATGGCTAGGGACTCTGGCTATGGACTGTGGCAGAAAAGAAGCCAAGGAGCCCGAGTAGGAAGTTCATGAGGGAAGGGCGTCTGCGCTGATGACCTGAGCTCAGCCAAGGGTGAAGGTCATAGGGTGGACTAGTCCAGGCCCTCCAGATTCACCAGGCTCCTGCAGTACAGTGTTCCAGAACACATGCCTGGGGACTGAGCAGGAACCAAAGGGACCATAATATTGGAGCCTAATCAGTATGGGTTGTGGGGCTTCCCTGGAGGCTCAGTGATAAAGAACTCACCTCCCAAGGCAGGAGAGGTGGGTTCAATCCCAGTGATAAAGAACTCACCTCCCAAGGCAGGAGAGGTGGGTTCAATCCCAGTGATAAAGAACTCACCTCCCAAGGCAGGAGAGGTGGGTTCAATCCCAGTGATAAAGAACTCACCTCCCAATGCAGGAGAGGTGCGTTCAATCCCAGTGATAAAGAACTCACCTCCCAATGCAGGAGAGGTGGGTTCAATTCCTGGATCAGGAAAATGCCCTGGAGAAGGAAATGGCAACCCACTCCAGTATTGTTGCCTGGGAAATCCCATGGACAGAGGAGCCTGGTGGGCTACAGTAGGCATGAAGTCGCAAATCAGACAGGACTTAGTGACTAAAGTAGCAACAACAATCACTAGGGGATCAGCCATTGAGCATAATCTACAATCCAAGCTGTGGAGCCCCCTCCTTCTCACCCCTTCCCAACAGAGAGGCACCCACCAGACAGCGCAGGACCCCTCCTCCAGGTAATAGCTACCTCATTCTCAGCATAGAAGCAGCTGTACTGGGCAACTTGGAGAAAGAGAAGAGTGTTTATCACATGAGTACCAGCTGGCCAGAAAACTCTGGCCATTTCCACACTGTTTTGTTTACTGTTCAACATGGCTTTCAGTGTATGCCGATATTGACGTGCACACCAGTGTCCATGCCATCTCTTCCACGCGGTGAATTCCTAGCTGAGACTATTGCTGTGTAGCATGCAGGTTCATCCCAGAGAGGAGAGCCACCCAAACCACAGAATGATTTTTGACGAGGACATTGATGAGCAAGTACTTGTTAAACATCTTAAAAATCTTTCCTGTAGTAGGTTACATGTAGATTATATTAAATTCATGAGTACAAGCCTTGTCAATTTGTCTCATTTATATTCAATCCTAGATAAAAGTCCCTTTTCTCCATGGTTTCCTGTCACCTATTATTTTTTAATCAGATAATTTAATATCAAACTACACTAGTGTGGAAGAAAGCAGAAGAATGGAAGGGACACTGGGTCATTTTGACTGATCTTAGGTTTTAATCAAGGTGCTGGACAGAGCAACTGGTTACATTCTTTGGAGTCTCAAATTCACCGAGATCAATAACTATACTTGCTCACTAACTCGCCTTATCTCCTATCTGTCTCTCCAACTGCACCATATTGTGTGATCACAGAGTGAAGGACAGCTCCCCGGACCCTCAGGGGACGGTCCTTGTGGGACTTGTACCTTGAATGTGCTGTCAGAAGGAACTGCGGGGGGGCAGTGACAATGGCCCAGGGCTGCTGACCTGGGGACCCTGTCTCTGGTTTCACTAGAGACACAGGGACAGGCAGCTGCTCCAGGCATGTTTGTGTATATGTAAATATCCATATATTCCCTCTGAACCCTGAGAGCAGTCTGGCCATCTGCCACAAATTCAGTGTATGTCTCATCCATACAGCAGCGTCACAGATGGAGTTGGGGTACCCACTGGGCATTGCTGCCCGTCTTAAGCATGCAGACCATCCCAGAACTGCAGTTCTCAGCCTTTGAGATTTTCCCATCCTATGATTACGAAAAATAGAGAGGACAATTCAAATGAAATGTTGTCCTATTATTCCACTGTTCCTAATGGGGCGAGAAAACGCCAAAACGTTATTAACAAGACAAGGCTGAAAACGCTCAGACAATGATACATCCATACCCCCTCCCTTCTCGTTCAAAGCTGTTTTTGAAACACCACCAATAACTCTCTCTCTCAGATTCAAGTCATCAGTGCATTGAGAAAGTTCCTTACTTCAGATCTCAGAGACAAAAGTGAACAGCTGAGCAGAGTCCCCAGTAAATGCTATTGTGCCTCATCCCGCCCTCCCCTTGCCTGTACCCCAGGCTTCACTGCCTCAGCTCTCCTTTCTTTCCCTGGATTCTCAGCACTGCTGCCGAGATTCCATAGAGTCACAGAAGCCAAGGCTAAAAAAGATTTTGAATGATTTTCCGCTTCACACAAACCCCAAGGGCAAAATGTTACCAAACTCCAACACTTAGAGCCTTAGCAGATTTTCCTGTGGGGGCGTCGAGTCTGAGCAGAGTCACACGTGATCAGTCCTGTCATCCACCCAGAGAACAGCACTGGGCTTGGCAGGTCTAAGACAGCTGCGGGAACGCTCTCTCCTTCCAAAAGAGCTTTCATCCCTCACCTCAGTTCTCATTTCCTGCTCAGGATCCGATGCCTCGAGTTCATGTATATTTCTAAAGCACTCTCATGGCAAAATCTACCCATCACTAATGCACAGTGTGTACCCCAAGCCAAGAAACACTCAGGGAGATGGGTGGAGCAGGAGGCAGGGGAAGGGGGTGCGGGGGCAGGTCAAATCCACAAAGCTTTCTTCAGTTTGTGCCACAGGGTGACCTAGGGAGCTGCCCAGCCTATGGCAGGCCAGCAGGAAGCCAACTGTTCCAGAGATGACGATATTTTGTAACATCTGCCTTGGAGGCTGGTTTCCTGTGACCCAGTTATATGTCTTTCCTTCCTTCCCCCAGACCAAAAACCATTTCTTGGACTGATGTTCTGGGGCCCGCCTTGACTGGCTTTGGGCTTCTCTTGTGGCTCAGACAGTAAAGAGTCTGCCTACAATGCAAGAGACCCAGGTTCCATCCCTGGATCTGGAGAAGGGACTGGCCACCCACTCCAGTATTCTTGCCTGGGAAATCCCAGGGACGCAGGAGCCTGGCAGGCTACATACAGTCAATGGGGTCCCAAAGCAATGCACATGACTGAGCAACTGACACTTTCACTTTTGACTGACTTTACAGGATCAGTTAAGTATCAAGATTTGGTTCCACGACCTAGGTAGTACCTTCGATATCTTAACACTGAAAGTATTGTCTAATGACAGAAAGGTAGAGTTTTGAGAGCTGGCCCGTGGAAGAGATATTTCAGAACCCAGGTTAGTGATGGTAGATGACCATCAGCTGTTTGGTGGGTTCCTGTGTTTATTCTTGAGCAATAGAACAAAACATATAAAGCTGATTTTCCAGTCTTCTCATTACATGATCTTTCCATCATGGATAAGTCTCCAGGTAGTACATCAAATATTCAGACCATAGGGACAAGAAAATATCCCCGGATTTTCCAGTCTGGCAATGTGGACATGTGCCATGGCCCAGGGCAAGTCCTTCCTGCTGGACCAGCTCACTCGGGCACCTGTGCCCACTGACTGACCCTGTCCATCCATGGAGAGCTGGTTCACACACAGAACAAATACTTGATCATGAGCTGTCCAACTTCACAACTGTTGGGGTCTGCTCTCCACACCAGTCTGAAAATCAGCTCTGTTAAGAATCTCCATCAGACCTTATCAATCACTTCTCTCAGCATCTCTGAGGGATTCTCTAGATACATTTGACTGAGCTGGATTTAATTTAAACACTTGGCTATCTATAGATCCTATCAGGTTAGCTTTGTGAAAATTATGACATGAAGGTCCCAGCTTCTCTAAGGGAGTGTTGAGTCCCAATGTTCTCAATGTCTTATGTTTCCCCAGCTTGAGGAAGGATTTGGGTACATCTGCTCCTCTTTTCCCCATGAACTCTGAGTTACCGCCACCTGCTTCATCTCACCATGCCTTCTTGTCGCCCAGATTTCTCTCTCTGATGAGCAATGGGTTTCAGAGCAGTCTCTCTCCCAAGACCACATACCCACCACTCTCAACATTCCACTCCACTCCAAGAAGCAACTTTCCTGCCCACGTAGAAAAATAAGGCAATCTGAAGGAGCCACATCACCTTCCTACTGTGTTTTTAAAAAATCATCTTTGACACCTCTAGAGAAGGTTGTCCTAGCCAGCATCTGCTGGCCTGATTCTTTGATTCGTTGACAGTGGGGCAGAGTGGGAATTACGGGTGCGCAGAGGAGATGGATTTTCAACCCCTTCATTTTCTCGAAAATATTTCCTCTGATCGTGTGAATGGAATTTTAAAAATGATATCTAAAGCACAGCAGGAAAATAATGTAAATCTAGTGCTAGGAAATTCTTCCCTCCAGGCATCATTCAAAAGCCAAACTCATTTGAAAGAAGGGGCAGGGGTTCAGAACAGTTGAGAGGGCACTTGCTCTGCGTGGCCCGATTACATCAAAGAAAGAGAGGCTGGTATGGATGAGCTTGGAGACCCTGGGAGCTGGGAGCATGGAGCCGTGAGTCAGCCCCAGAGACACCCACTAAAAATCAGGCATTCAGACTTGTTGAGATGATCATCTGGAGGCGTGTGTAGGTGGAGCTCGTGTTGCAGATGCTTTCAGAGTATTTTGTCATGTCATTTGTTCCATTAAGATTTGTTTAAAAGAAGAAAAATAATTCCAGGAAGCTAATGTCAACAGCTAAGAGGATTTTTTTTTTTAATACCATCCCTCCCACTTCAAGTGGCATTGCCTACATCAACACTTAGCCATACATCAGGAATGCTTTTGAAAGGAATTATGTGAAAACGGCAGTCAAAAGTTCCTATTATTTCAGGAAGCTTTTCCCAAAACACCTACTTTGATTTCACACTTTCGAACACCAGTAGCCAAGGCCGTCCTTTTAAGTGGAAGCCTGTTCTGAAATGGATGAGTGGCGCTGCCGTGAAAACAGGAAGCTGGTGAACAGCAAAGCACAGGTGTGACCTGAGACAGTGGCGGCCCTAGTAAGCCGCCCTTGCTCTAGTCGTGGGAGACGTGGGGCGAGCCTGGGTGAAGTCCATCCCCAGGGGATGAAGATCTGAATGGTAATAGGTGCTAGAAGTCCCCTCCCAGTGGGATGGTTGCAGTTAGACCCCAAAAGCACCAGAGATGCAAGTGAGGTTGAGTGAATTCCTAGTCTTTGGGGTAACACTTGGATTACAAAGGATTTCTGTTTTGCTCTGTATGGGTTTTTTTTTTTTTTTTCCTCCCATTTTCTCACCTAAGACCATAATCTTATAAACTTTTCCTGCTGCATCAGTGGAAGGCATCAGTGGTCATGAACGCTATGTTTGTTTGCTGGATTTGGGAAGCATAAGCCAAGAACTGAGAACAGTAACAAGAAGAGTAGAAACGCAGCTGGAGAACCTGTGAGGCTGGGAACGGAAACCTTTGCTCTCTCTCTCTTATCAGAGAACACGGAACGGGGATCACCTGCAAATACTAGGCGAGAACATCCTATCTTAGCCGCGAGGCTTCTGTCCCGGCCCAGGGAGAGATCTCACACCGGCTCAGGTTTCAGGGCGATTGATCTAACTAGGACGGTCTTTCAAACTGAGGAAAGACTTATATGCCAAACCCCAAAAACCTGGTATGGTTCTTTCTATTCCGGCCATTTTCTGAACTGCACAGTCCTAGAGCTGTTAGGTGAGGCAGAGCAAGGGCTGGACGGAGGGGGCCACAGTGGCCCAGAGTGGGCTGAAGATGCCACAGAAGATAAGGAAGATATTTGCACAGAAGGGTCAGCGACTAAGGATAGGAACCCTAGCTGGGTGAGAAGGTAGCTATGCAGAGTTGGCTTCACTGGGGGCTGGACTCACAGACCACCCTAGACTGAGTGACGCTCTACATTGCTACTAGACTGTAATCTTTTAAAATGTCGATATCCTGATCATCAAGCAGAAACTGAGAAAATTTCCAGACAGAGACTAAAACGGCATGATTACTAAATTCAGGGCATGGTATTGGACTGGATCCCTTTGCTATACAGGATTGGGGCAATGGGTAAAACTGGAATAAAGCCAGAGGATTAAATTATAAAAATGTACCCTTTTCAATATTCTAATTTTGATGGTTGCCCTGTGCTTAGACAGAAAAACGTTCTTGTTTACAAGAAATATACACTAAAGTACAGAAATGTGAACTATTAGGTTGCCATTTGATCTCAGTTCTGTTAAAATGAATTGCTGTATTTGTAACTTGAAAACTGAGATTCTTTCCAAAAAATGTTTTAAAAAATCTTACGATAGGTAAATTCTGCAAGGATTTTGCATAAATTAATATAGCAGTGCAGCTTTCTGAATAGTGATTCTAAGCCAACAAGCATAACAGAAATGTTTCAAAAATTTTCAACACACATATAGAGAAGTATCCAAATTTAGCTGCTAATCCAAGCCGAGTGAGCTTCAGAAAGGAGACACTGTTACTAAACCACAGAATTGACCTGTGGTTATGTGCACTTATTAATATAACACAAGTGAAGGTTCAAAAGAAAAGGGAGTTAGTGCAAAGAAGCATTTGCTCTTTCTCCTCTAATAATATGATAATATGGTACCCAGATTATCACACAAGACTGATAACTCCTTCTGTAATCTATATGATTAATTCTCAAAGTTTAGGTCAGAATAATATCAAGTACTCAATAAATGGCAGCGAGTATCATTACTGTATGCCAGCAAGGCGTTTATCAAGAGAAATATAATTACCCCCTAAGTGGTAAGTGGCTTCTCTGGTGGCCCAGATGGTAAAGAGTCTGCCTTCAGTGCAAGAGATCTGGGTTTGATCCCTGGATCAGGAAGATCCTCTGGAGAAGGGAATGGCAACCTAGAATTCTTGCCTGGAGAATCCCCATGGACAGAGGAGCCCGGGGGGCTACAGTCCCTGGGGTCGCAAAGAGTCAGACACAACTGAGTGAGTAGCACACACAAATGGTAATAACTTGTCCACCTGAGGCTCAGAGAGACTCAAGTTCATGGTCAAGTTCACACAGCTCGAAATGTCATTAGTAATTTCTCTTCCTGACCCTGGGCGGAGGCCAGATAGCCCAGCCTCCAAGGTACCCTTCACTCGGTTGGACGAGCCCCACATCCTTGGTAGGAGAGACCTAGAAGAAAAATATGAAGGGACTTTGGAAAAACAACACTTTCTCCTGTCAGAGCACCTTGGAATTGAGCAAAGTCACTCTGCTGTCAAGACACATCGTCACATCTAACTTGGGGAGGAGACTGAGGGTGCAGCTCTCCGCCTCCCCCCTGATGGAATCACAGCGCAGCACCTGGTGGGAGCCTGAGTCCTCCCCGCCCGCCAGCCTCCTGCCCCGGAGGAGACAGGCTTGTCCCCACTGCCCACGCTGGATGGTGCTACCGCCTCTCTGACTCTCGAAGTCAACCCTCTCAACTGCCTCAGCTTCAAAGAAAACGTTATGGGACAGAATCTGAAGGCCTGGCCCTCACATGCTTCTCTATCCAAGCCGTTCTAAAGCCTAAACACACCAGCTCTTTATATAATGCCTGAGCCGGGCCCACTAGATAGGAAAAAGGCAATTTTGTCAGACATACTTAGATCTGACGTTAAGATCCACTCAAACCTCACATCATCTCTTGCAAACTTCCAAAGGGAAATGCCTACAGATGTTGTCTTTAAGAAATCTGTAAACCGGATACTGCATTTCAGTCCCTATCTTTGTTGGTTAAACAGACAGTTTGCATTAGCCCCAGCCATAGTTTTGGGATCAGCTCAGGTATTGGAGGACCCCCAACAAGGAAGCAGGGGAAATAAGTATGGGGACCCTGAAGGCAGTGAAAAATGGGCAGAAATGCAAACAATTAAGTGATACAAAATGGACTCAGTTGCAAGAATTACCTTCCAGAGGCAAATGGTTGAATCCATTCACACATTCAACAAAGATTTATCTAGAGTCTGCTGCTTATCAGGCACTGTTTTTGCCTCTGAGAATACAGAAATGAACACAACAAGTAAAATCTCTGTCCCTGTGGAGAATCAATTGCTCAGTCATCCACTCCACACCTGCTTATTTGCTCATACAATATTCAAAGCCCTGGGCTGGCGTGGCTGGTGACTTGCTGGCTCTTCTGGCCCCAGCTTCATCCAGCTACTTAGCTTGACGGCTGTGTTGGCCACCCATGATCCTCCCCATCCAATCTATGAAGAAAAGAATATGGAACTCTTCCTTTCTTTCAACTAACCATACAGAAGTCAGGCGTTGACAATCGTGATTTCTTTTTTCTTTTTTTAAAAAAATATTTACTTCTTTGGCTTTGTAAGGTCTTAGTTGCAGCATGTGGGATCTAGTTGTTTGAGGAGGGATCAAATCCAGGCCCCCTACATTGGGAGTGTGGAGTCTTAGCCACAGAGCCACCAGGGAAATCCCAGACAATATCGAGATTTCTATCTCAAAGATGAGCACAGTGATACCAGCTATGTGCTGAGTAAAATTTTTTTTATGAAGAGCAACTACAGAGGGGTTCTACAGAGTCATTAATGAAAATCAGGCACTTTGTACTCTACCTGGATACTAGCATCATCTAACTGCAAAGCTTTCCATACTCCAGAAAGCAAAGCTAAAAGAAGGACCTCCCCTCTGCAGTCTGATCAGAGTGAAACCCACCACCAGCGTGCTCCCAGGGACAATTAACCAGCCAGCCCATATCCTGTCTGGGTGCTGTGAGATAGCTTTCAATGAATTTCACTATTTTTATGGCAAAGACAAACTCCTTGAGTTGTTTGGGATTTATCTCAGGCCCTCCTTATGATGGGAAAGAAAAGCCTCCCTATTTGTACAAGCCGCTGCGTGTTTACAGAGGGATTCTAAACATACTGCCAACTGGATGGCATGGAGCTGGCCTAGTTTTGACAAGAATCTTAATTAGTAACACCAGCAAAAAAAATCCCATTTGGACCAAAAATTTCATGTACCAAAAGTTTTCATCTCAACTCCCCTAAGGCTTACAGATGATTATTTCTGGAACAGTCTAGAGAAGAGAGAGTAAGATAATCCAACACCATATATTTATCTCATTATATCAAAGCAAAAACCTCAGGCGACTCCAAACTCACAGGTTGGAGCATGAGAATGAGTCCATATAAATAATGATGATCAGAACCTCGGGTTCGGTTGAGAGGCCCTTCTATCTCAGAAAGTTTACCAAGAGGCCCCATCTCTTTTCCTGGCCAGGCCGCAGGGTCAGTTCCCCAAACTTGGTTAAGGAAGGGCATTTTCAGTTAAAACAATGTATCTGTTTTCTAGGTGGGCATTTCTCAATTATTAACAGGTATGTGAAACTACCAGGGGATCTTATTAAAAAGTTAGGTTTTGATTCAGGAGGTCTGGGGTAAGACCTGAAAACCCACATTTCTCGGAAGCCCCCATAAAATGCTGATGCTGCTGGTCCCTGGATGACAGCTTTGAAGGGCAAGGTTCTAGGTGATGACCAAGTGTGAGAACTTGGTGCCACCTTACGCAGAAGTGACTCCCAACAAGTTGCAGGAGGCATGTGGTGCTGGAGAGCAGAGCCTGGAGAAGGAATGTTCACTGGTTCTTGGACCACTTAACCCAGCAATCCTTAATATTTTGGCACCAGGTACCCATTTTGTGGAAGACAATTTTTCTACAAAGAGTCCAGGGAGGGGATGGTTCAGGTGGTAATGCCAGTGATAGAGAGCATTGGGGAGCAGTAGATGAAGCTTCACTCGCTCACCCACCACTTACCTGCTGCTGTGCAGCCTGGTTCCTAATAGGCCATGGAAAAATTACCGGGTCCACAGCCTGGGGGTCCGGCATCCCTGATAACCCCTATATATCCCAATCTGGCCTTTCATGAGAGATGTTCCTCAGTAACAAACCACCTAATGCCCAGCAAGATGCTTTTAATGCTTTTCCACACACCCATCCAGGGATGCTCAAATCTTATGCTACTAGAAAATGGAGAATTCCACTGGTGATGTAGCTTTACCATTTAGTGTCTTACTTTGGGAACTTTGTTCATTAGTATAAACTGACTGACTGCCTTCCTCCCCATCTGAGTGGATCTTTTTTGAAGACCTTTGGTTTATTCCTTGCTCAACAAATCAAGCGCATTGGTCCTCCCTTGGATATGCAGCAAGGCTAGATCACTATACAAGTTTTAGATTCTCACTTTTCTGTACTCTATGGTGGTAACTGACAGTTTGAAGACTGGCAGTCTTTCTGGGGACCACACTTTCAGTAGCACAGCTTTGAAGCATGCACTTTAGGCAGAAGGAAAGTGATCCCATATGGGTTGTCTGAGATACAAGAAAGAAGACAGAGCCAAGAAAGTGACTGATCTTGTTGAGGACACACTGGTAAGGAATCTGAATGTCAAGTTTTACATGGGAGCAATTTCACATTTCTTTTTAAATTAAGTGAAGCTGAGTGGCTCATTAAAGCAGTTTTGCAGCCCAGCTTTCAATACGTGGCAGGAAAGAGTGAATCTCACTGCAGACAGAGAGACTTTTCATCCTCTTTACAAAATCACATACACTGTATATTGCACAGTCTTTTAGGGATTATCACCTCTCCCTGATGATATAGGTAATTGTGAAAAACCACTTGAGAAAATTGCCCCAGAAAAGTCTACTAAAACAAATTTTTAAATCAACTATATTTTCTCTTTCATATTATCACAAATAACAAGCTCAAACAAATTGTGGCTGGGTGATTAAAGTTACGGAGTTCCCAAGTAGAGCGCCGGTTGGGACCCGGCAATATCAGAAGTGTTTCTCTTTTGATTGGTTTAATAAATAATAATGTCACAGCATAAAAGAAATATTTACAACCCAAGTCTAGTATTCTTCAAAATAATGAGAGCTTAACAATAAGCTTCCGATTGCTGACTACTGAGGAGTTTATTCTACCAACTAAATCAGAAACTGGCTTTCCACTATTTTATGTCTTTTATATGAACACTCAAAATATATATTCAGATCTCATCTTTATCTTTCCCCATCTCAACTAATTAATTAATTAATTCCCTTTGTCTTTACATACCACTTCTTGTTCAGTCGTCAAATTGTGTCCAGCTCTTTGCGGCCCTCTGGACTGCAGCACAGCAGGCTTCCCTGTCCTTCACTGTCTCCCGGAGTTTGCTCAGACTCATGTCCATTGAGTCGGTGATGCCATCCAACCATCTCATCCTCTGTCGTCCCCTTCTCCTCTTGCCCTCATCACCACTTCTGCTCCCCACTAAATGTGATTCAGTTGTGTTTAATGGGTATGTAATCTTACCAAATAAATATTATTCTAAAATGCATATTGTTTGTCACATGGGTATCTTCATTACACGCAAATACATGCAGATAGTGTTGTCTTATATTTTTTAACAATCTGGATGGCTCCTTATTTCATTGACTCATAGATTCACAGAAGTTAAATTGACCTTTGAAGTCAAATTCAGCCTTTCACCCAAGATCATCTCCAGGACAAGGGGCTGGATGTCCAGGTTGGCTCAAATACTCGCAGTAGTGGGAGCTTCAGCCTTTGTCGGGGGGGCCAGTTTCATGGCAATGGTCAAATGCCTTCTCCTCATTAACACCCACCCCTAAATGCCACCCTTTATAAGGTCTCTGTACCAGGACCCACAGTGGCATCATCATGACATAGTGGATGCCTCACCAGGTACCACTCTACCATCTTGCTCCCCAGGCTCAGACTTAGGAACTGGGTTTTTTAAGACCTGCTCCCTGACTTCTAATGATGTTGCTGCCCTCAGGTCATTTCCCTATTTAGAATCCTTCTTCCTTCCCTCTGTTTCCACTGCACCACAATGCCAGGGCTCTCCCTGTCCCTTACACCCCAGTCTGTCCCTCCCTGGCACCTCCCTTGCACACCTGCGTTACAACAGACTCCCATCTCTGGCTCCCGTGTTCACTTTGCTGGTTCCTGCCCCGTGGATTTGTTCATACCACTCTTTTCTCCTGACACCTTTTCCTCTCTCTCTTCTAAGACCCAGGGTAACTTCCACTTCCTCGCCAAGAGTCGGAGTCCCTCCTGCACTGGAATTCTGGAACTATCCCATAGAGCAATTGAACAAATTACTTTTTCCTGACATTTGAATCTCAAAGTAATAAAAATACAGGAAATGGTAGAAGTCACTGTTCTGATTTCAGTGTCCTTTAGGTACCCTCTTCTGGATCCCTGGCTGTTCAAATGGTCTTTTAAGATATATTTGCCACTCAGTATCATTTTAATAAGCTCCTTTTCAAATGAAGGTCAGCAGCATTGCTGTTGCTTTCACTTAAAGAACCCTGGCTGTCACAGATGGAATACCACCTGCTAGTAGGGGAACAGGGAGGGGGATGACTTATTAAAAAAAAAAAAAAACAACTCTAATTCTATCCACTGAGAGATGTTTAACAACTTTTGAACGACTTTGATGTTATTTAGGCCACGTTTTAAACACTAAAACAACTCTCAGCCCATCGCGGTGAGAAGCAGAGCATCTCCTTAAGTCCTCGTACTCATCAGCACCCTCCACCCCACCAGTACTCGTATCTGATTTCTTAGCAAACAGATGTGAGCCCACCTTGCGGCCTCCGGCATCCGTGTGCTAGGAAAGTGCCCGAAAACAGTGTATGACCGTCCTCTGGCTCTAAAGTCAAAGAACACATTAATTTCATCAGGGCTTTCGGAGCTAGGGTTATTCGCCTGCTTCTCTCACCTCCCCCCTAGAGATTCAGCCAAACACGTTCTCTCAGCTGTGAAAAACAAAACAGAAAGCAATTACTATTAGGAATATTAAACTTTAATCTTTGCTTTTGTCAGTGACACTAAAGACCTTTTGCCAAAGGGATCTTCCCTCAGGTTCCTGTTCTTCACTACAGAAGAAAGTGAGACCTCCGTGAAGCAAGGATTATGAGATCGGGTCCACAAGAGCCAGCCAGCCCGATGCAGGTAAGGGTATTTCATTGCCCTGCATCAAATGAGTACACCATTAGAATGATCTGGTCATTAGGAGAGTGGTCCACTCAGACCAACAGCCTGCAAGATGTTGTTTGTTGTTTGGTCACTAAATCATGTCCAGCTCTTTGCAGTCCCACAGACTGCAGCCTTCCAGGCTCCTCCATCCATGGGATTTCCCAGGCCAGAATACTGGAATGGGTTACCATTTCCTTCTTCAAGCCTGCAAGATATCATCAGCCTGTGAAACCAAGCTGAGTTGGGTTCTAGGCACAGATCACTCAATGATGGACCACGCCTCGGAACTAGGCAGGGACTCCTGTGTTTGCAATCACAAATGAGCCCCTTGGCACTTGGTGAGGAAAACCTGGGAAGACACTTGTGTGGTATGATGTACCTGTCCCAAGAAATGGGCGGCGTCCCCTGAGCACTGTGCAGTTCT
This sequence comes from Neotragus pygmaeus, assembly GCA_006410875.1. Classification (NCBI taxonomy): domain Eukaryota; kingdom Metazoa; phylum Chordata; class Mammalia; order Artiodactyla; family Bovidae; genus Neotragus; species Neotragus pygmaeus. The sequence goes on along the minus strand of SJYV01054512.1, from coordinate 1,317,559 downwards.
CCCGACTTCTGCACGGCGCCTCATTGTACTGAACCATTCAGCCCCATGTTCAATTAAGAGTGTTTCTTAGCAACCAAAACAAGATTATTTCAAAGCCAGAAGAAAAGCATCCAATTAGCACAAAATCCCAATTCCAAATTCTGAATCAGGACTTCTCCCCAAACACAGGGTCCACCGCCCTGGATGCAAAGAGGTGTCCAAGGTGACTACCCCAAATGTGGCTCTCCTCCCCATCCATGGTGTGGCTGGCCCCCTTCAGGGGCTGGAGGCCAGGTGGACCAGCAGCCCAAGTGCTGGAAAAGGGTGGCAGGGGCACTGTGGGTGACTCAGGAGGCCCCGCCCAGAAGGACCTGAGGACACGGGCTGTCACAGAGCAGCTGTGAGGCCCAGATTGTTCCCACACAGTCCCAGGCCTCCTTGTACTTTGTTCCTGGAGCCACCTCCCTCCCGAGGCTCCTGACACCATTTTAGCGAGTGTAACATGATATCCTTGGAGCTCGGCTCTTCCCACAGCTTGAATCCCTCCCCTGGGGAGCTGGGAGCCATCCTTCTCCTGACATGAACTCGGGAGTGTCTGTCTGGGAGGAGAGACAGAGCAGACGAGGGTTCTGGGTGTGGCCAAAGAGTGCAAAGACTGTTTCTTGAGAAAAAAGGAAGAATCGAGTGAAAATTTGAGCAATGTTTAGGAACCAAAAAGAAGCTAGCCAACAGGTTAAAACATTAGAGTATACCAGCCAGCAATGGATACATCCAGGCTCTGATTGGTCCCCCTGCCCAGAAGTGACTAAATCATTTCTTCGCAAACACATTTGGCATTTTGTAAATCTGGAGAAGACACTGGCTGTACTGTCCTGCCATCCCCACACAGGATGGGGCTGGAATTACTGTTCCAAAGCCTGGCCCGTCCACAGCACCTTGCGCACGCGAGCTAAGTCACTTCAGTCAAGTCCGACTCTTTGTAACACTATGGACCCTACGTAGCCCACCAGGCTCCTTTGTTCATGCAGTTTTCCAGGCAAGAATACTGGAGTGGGTTGTTCTGCTCTCCTCCAGGAGATCTTCCTGACCCAGGGATCTAACCCATGTCTCTTACATCTCCTGCATTGGCTGGTGGGTTCTTTACCACCAGTTCCACCTGAGAAGCCCCCCCAGCACCTTCAACAACCTCATTGAAGACAACACAGCCCCTCTTCACAATCAGGTCATATTGGATCACTGACAGACAAATGATCCGTAGGTAAGCTGGTGTTTCTGTCGGTCAGTGACATCCTCCTCAAAAAATATGAGACATGCTTATCAGCAATCTGAACTGTGAAACCAAATCAAGCCAACAGCAAGAACAGTACCCAAAAAGATGCAAAGAGAACGTTCCCAGAACGGCGGGAGCTCCACATGTTAATGGATGAGCTAAAAGGAGCTGGGAGGTGGAGTCAGGGTCATGGCAAGCCAAGCGCTGAAGAAGCAGACACTGAAAGGTACAGAAGTGGTGGACAACACAGCGGCTGTCTTTCCGAGTCAGCTCAGAACATCACACTTTCATGAAGATGCTGTTGAATCTTCAGGGCTTCACGTTAGGGCTGTGTATTCTGTTGGGAACCCCTCAGTGGGTCATGATTTTTTTTGATAGTGGATTTGCTCTTACCTCGGAGTGTGTTGCGGCCACATCTTGTATACGTCGTTTGACAATCAACCAGCTTGAGAGAATCACTGAGCCTCTCCCTGGGCTTCAGCTGATGAGAAATTTTGATGGGGGTCACCAACGTCTTTTCCAGTGCTAACATTTTCAGCACAGCTAATGTTTGTCACCATGATTTTCACCCATGCCTTCTCCTCACTGCACCTAGACATGAAAAAATATCGGTACATTATCAAGGAGGGTGAGGATCCCTTGAATAGGCAGATTTGGTGGAATTTGACCCCCCCAAAATCCACAAAATTTAGAAACACACAGCTGCTGCAGGAAATATCAGCCTATTTGGTCACTTGGCTTCCCTGTGCCACCCCTGACCGTCTGCTCTTGAGCCAGGATCACCGCTCTCCCTTCTCTCGCGTCCCAGGCTCGCTTCCAGGCAGGGGATGGTTGGAGTCACTTTTACCAACATCTCCTGCATCTCAGCTGCAGGACCTACATACAATTTCCAAAGGCTACTTCACCAAGAGAACATGTGATTGCAAACATCGACTTTCAATTTTCTGATTTCCTCTGTTAGCATAATTCCATAAACCTAATCCCCAGAGACCCTGGGGTACAAACACAGAAACGCACACTGAGTCCAAGTTCCCAGGAAGAAGGAAGCCAGGGAACTGGGGAGAGGAGGCCAAAGACAGGGAGTCGCACTGCCTCAGGCAGTCGTGAAAAGAGGAAGAATACTGCTCCCAGCTCGGAAAACTCATGCCCATGCATTTGGCAGATCAGACTGCCTCATTTTCTGGACACATACACATCCGGCCTTCCAGCGTTTGCTTCTTAATCTTCTTAGCTGTTTGCTTTCCAGAAGGTTCGGGTCCAAGGCAGAAGGTGGAGATTAGATGTAATAACGCCTCCTACTCGGGAGCGTGTTACGGAGCACATGTTTGCTCTCTCAGTCACTGCATTTTCAAAGGCCTATTGGAAGTGTCAGGAAAAATTAGCTTAAAAGGGTTTCTGAAGTAAAGGCTAGTCAAAGGGACCTAGCAGGAGTCCTTTATGTGCCTGTCCACCCTGCAGGGCCTGGAGCGGAGATTATGCAGCAGCTTCAGGCCAAAGCAAGGTGGGTGGCTGAGCAGCGCCCGCCCCAGGAATGATGCTTTGGGAAGTCATGGAGCTGTTTTCCCTAATCCTCCTTGCATCCATTTGGGAAGGATTTGGGTCCTGAGAAGTAGATAGCACTGAAACCTCTCATAAGGAAAAAACCACAATGGACCAGTGTCTGGATTTCACCAGCTTTGCTGGGAAGGGCTGTTTAACAAAAGCCCCAGCCTGAACTTCACGTTGTGTGACTGCATCACCACCAGTCCCCTCAGCCAGGTGTCCAGCACAGCCACCAAGGCTGCTCTTATTCCAGACTGAGTAGTGCCCTGATGGGGCAGCAGACGAGGATGGGCAGGGCCGTCTGTGACTGACAGCCCCAGCACTCAGGCCTGGAAGCCTCAAGGCCCTTTGCACTCAGTGACAGATAACACACTTTTTGCGTGCGTTCGTGCTCAGTCATGCCTGACTCTTTGCAACGCCCTGGACTGTAGCCCACCAGGCCCCTCCGTCCATGGAATTCACCGGGCACAGATACTGGAGTGGGTTGCCGTTTCCTTCTCCAGGGGAGCTTCCTGACCCAGGGATCAAACATGCACCTCTTGATTCTCTGGCATTGGCAGGCAGATTCTTTACCACTGAGTCACCAGGGAAGCCCATATATGTCTTTTATGAGGATGCAAAAGAACTATACTCCCCCACACTGTTGGTTGAGGTGTAAAATAGTACATACACTGCCAAATTACTACATAATTTCACTTATGTAAAAGTCTAGGAAATTCGTACTAATCTGTATTGACAGCATCAGTGGTTTCCTATAGATGAAGTGGACAGCAGGAAGAGGTTACAGAAGGGCACGAGAAAATTTGGGGCTAATGAGTATATTCTTTATCTTTACTGTGATGGTGATTTTGTAGGTGTAAACACAGAATAGAATTTATCAATTACATCCTTTCAACGTGTATAGTTTATTGTATGATAATTCAGTTCAGTTCAGTTCAGTTCAGTCGCTCAGTTGTGTCCGACTCTTTGTGACCCCATGAATCACNTTTGTAGGTGTAAACACAGAATAGAATTTATCAATTACATCCTTTCAACGTGTATAGTTTATTGTATGATAATTCAGTTCAGTTCAGTTCAGTTCAGTCGCTCAGTTGTGTCCGACTCTTTGTGACCCCATGAATCACAGCACGCCAGGCTTCCCTGTCCAAAGCTGTTTTAAAAACACCCATGTCTTTTAGTCTTCTGCCTCTTCCTTATCTTTTGAGCACTGAGCACCTTCTCTGGGAAGGTTTCTTGGCCAGCACCGCTCCCCATTTCCCCCCACACACTATGTTTAGGCCCACACCATGCCCTCCTTCCATCCCTCTATGATAACACTCTTTAGGGTATTTTGCAAGGACTGATCATCTTGTGTGGTACTGAGAGCTGGGCTCCAGCTTTCATTTTTGCATCTTTGGCACCTACTGTGGCACCAGGAATGTTATGTTCAGTGAATGTTTGTTGAATGAATGACTAAATGAAAGAATTTTAAATATTTACTTTGCATCTTCTAAAACACTAGATACCAAAGAATGAAGATAATATATGCTTAATATTCAACAAAAATGGATGGAAGGCTAGATGGATGGAAGGACAGGTGGATGAATGCATAGAGGGATGGATGGATGGATGGACAGGTGGATTGATGGATGGACAGGTAGATGGATGGATGGATGGATAAATGGATGGATGGATGGGTGGATGGATGAATGGGTGATTGGATGGATGGATGGATGCAGCCCACATCCCATGTATTAGCATGCAGGAGGCACAATAATAACCTACCCTTGCAGCTGATGTAAGCTTCCAAGTTACACACAAACTGGCCTCATCACACCTGCTCCTGCAGCATTTGAGGTTATAATTCCTCACGACCTGGAGTAAGCTTCTGAACTCTCCTCTTGAAACTCTCCCAATAGCCACAATGCTCCCAGGCCATCAGCTCAGACCCCATGCTCCCTCCATGTCAGGCAGCATGAGATTCAGTCCAACCCAGAGCCCTGTTGTGATGTCAAGAATTTTTTTTAGGCCTTTGCAAATCGAACTTTACCTGGAAATGTTCTATTTTGTCATGGCATTGAGTGGAGAAAAATGGAATAAATTGTTCCAGCCCAATACCTTCTTTTTTTCTAATAAACCCCAATTTCCCAAATTATAATTAAAAGAAAAATATTAGAGCACAAACAGCATTATAATTTTGAATTGCTGTGTTCGGTGGAGTTTCCTCTCTAAATCCACATCAATAGGTAATTTAACAAAAGGCGAAATCGCAATGGGAGTTCAACAGATGAAATTAACACAGCACACAGCTCCGGACTGAAATATTTCTTTGCCCATGTAATTGCTTGCAGCCACCCTTGTGTAAAAGCCCCCATCAGATTACAGGATTTGTTGTATGTAAATTGAAGACTAAATGGTTGGTAGCACCTTTCAGCTCTGCGATGCTGGAAATGAGTTTTTTAATAGGAAATTAGATTAGTAATATTTTAGTCAACAAAAATGTGGGAAAATTCTGCATAAAGATGAGAAAATCATTCATGCAAAGAGACTTTAGACTCAAGAACGAACAATTGTTGAAATTTGTGAATGGTTATTCACAAAAGAATTTCTCCACATTTCTCCTGGCCAAAGTCCAAGGCAGAAAAAATGATTTTCTTTATACCTTTATCACAAGAGTCCACTACAATGAGTATTCTAGATAACGGTAGTGGAGTCCCTTCCTCCAACTCCCAATGTTTTGTGTGTAACCTGGGAGCTTAAATCAGTTGCAAGCTTAGGTAATTACTGTGCCTTCTGCATGCTAATACACGTGATAGGGGCTGCATCCTAAGAACATTAGTTCATGGTCCCTGGAAGGCTGGAGATGGGAACTCATTGAGAGGGGGAAGGCGTCCTGGGGAGGGAGGTGAAATCTGGTGTCTGGTTCTTTGTTCCAGGAAATGGACCTGGCTGTGTTCTAGGAACCAGGGGTGAGGAACCTGTTGTTCTAGGCCAGAAGAAAAAGGAAATCTGATACCTAGGTCTTGCTCTAAACCCAGGAAACTTGGAAGCCAGGACAGGGCACGCTGTCCTGGTAAGTGGGAGAGACCAAGACAGAGAGAACTGTACTTAGGAGCTGGTCTCTGAGCTTCCGAGAGGCAGGTTGAGGGTGAGCAAGATGCTGGCAGCATCCCTTTCACACATGCTGGACTGAGGGGGCCCTCGGCTCCTGGCCACATGGGCCCCTCCGGACCGCAACTTGTCTTATCACAGGCAACATAAGAGGAAAGTCAGAGAGGGAAAGCACCAGCAGGACTGAGGTCACCGTGTGTTATAACCTAGTCATGGGAAAGCCCACCACTTTTGCTGTAATTGACGCGCTAGAAACATGTCACCGGGGACAGACTGCATATGTGCGGGGTTGAGTGGCACGCTTCATGCAGGGGGAGGATAGCAGGGGGAGGATAGCAGGAGGCAGGGATCCTGGGGAGCCATTGTAGAGGCAGCTGAGAATGGGTCTCTTCCCTAAGTTGAACAATTCCTCCCTTCTGAACCGCATCTGAGAAGAGAGAGCGGCTCTGAAAGGAGGGGTGCTGCTCCAGTGAGTGCGTTTCCTTTCTCGCCTCCGCCCCTCCCTCAGCGATGGAGTGGTGGTCGGCGCTGTGCTGGTCACTGAGCAGCCAGTCCTGCCTATGTGTTGCACAAGCCTCTTGCGGTGCTTCTTCCTCTGTGATCAGAATATAAGGAGAGCCTTGCAGGGACTCGGGGAATGAATGGGTTGGTGTCTACATAATGCCTGATGCGTAAGGAGCACTCAGTCACTTTCTTTTCCTCACTCTGTGTTTTGAGCTATTTGTTGTCCCTCTGACCAAAAGCATCCCCCATCCTGTCTTCTCCCCTGAAACTTCTGACTCTTCTCTGGAGCCCTCTGAGGTCCCTTCTCTGCTCCCCCACATCTTGGAACCTACACCTCTTACTACTTGTCCTACAACATATGGACTTGGGAATTTGATCAATTTAAAACCTGAATGGATATGACCTATTACTTTGGGGCAAGTGTTTCCTAATTTCGTACTGGAAATGATGCCTCCTAAACAGTGAGCTGCTTGAAGGGAGAAGCTGTGCCCAATATATCATCCTGTATATTCTTTTTCAGATTCTTTTATGTTTTTATAAGAAGTTGAGTGGAGTTTCCTGTGTCATGCAGTAGGTCCTTGCTGGTTATCTAGTTTACATATTGTAGTGTCTATATGTTAATCCCAAACTCTTAATTTATTCCTTCTCCTCCTTTCCCCTTTAGTAACCGTAAGTTTGTTTTCTATGTCTGCAAGTTGATTTCTATTTTGTAAATAAGTCCTTTTGTATCTTTTTTTTTTTTAGATTCCACATATAAATGATAGTATGTGATAGTTGTCTTTCTCTGACTGGCTTACTTCACTTAACATGATAATCTGTAGGTCCATCCATGTTGCTGCAAATGACATTTCATCCTTTATTTTATACACACACACACACACACACACACACACACACACACACATATATATATACTCAGCCAATGTATATTCTTTTTTAAAAAAAAAATCTGGGGCTTCCCTCATGGTCCAGTGGCTAAGATTCCCCCTCCCACTGCAGTGGGCACAGGCTTTATCCCTAGTTGCAGGCGATTTTGCATGCCATGTGGCACAGCCAAAAAGAAAAACAATATCTGGCACAGGGTGCAGCCCACAGCACCCGCTGGACTGATTTGAACTAGTTCTCCTCCCTCAATCAGAGTGGAATGGATTCCATCATTCCTTTTCTGCACCACTGTCAGGCAGGGAGTTACAGGAGTGACGAGCTGACAGTTTCCCAAAGAGTCTGGACTTGCTTTAAGTTAATCAATGAATCCAAAACATGACGGTGATGCTTCCAGGAGAGAAGGCCCACTGAGAAAACACAGAAACACAGAATATGGGCTTTGCCCCAGGGAAGCTGACGGACCAGGGAGACCAGTAAGACGGGAGCACAAAGAAGCATAAAAGCGGGAGGAGCGCTGGGTGGGCGGCGCCTGCAGTCTAAGAGCTGCATGTGGAGGGGAATCCGGAGAGCTGGGCAGAGTTTTAAAGGAAGAAGACGGCAATCGAGTTGGATGTTGAAAGGTGAGCATGATCCAGGGAGGCAGAATGCTTGGTGGCGAGGGCAGAGCTGAGGGAGAACTTTCAGTCCAGGGAATGTCATGGACCCAAACCAGACAGGAAGGTGGGATGCGGTTTGACAGGAGGGACAGTTAGAGATGCAACCTAGAGGAGAAAGGGTCAGAAAGGCGCCTCTGGGCCACGGAAAGCCTTGAAGTCAAGCTAAGAAAGTCGGACGTATTGTCACAGACCATGAGGCTCCGTGGGTCCCTTAAGCTGCAGAGGGACTTGATAATGTTGATTAAGGAAGGTTGGCCTAGCCTCGGGATATAGCCCCAACCATATGCTCCCAGTGCAGATGGCACCGAATAATCTAGCAAGTCACCCTCTGGCCATGGGACAGCCTGGTCCTGACCACCAGGGACTATCCCCTGTGCTCCTCGCCCTCGCACTGGACGCTCCTCACTCACTGTTGAATATTCCTTCTACAGGCTTCCATGTTCTCAGAGGGGCCATTCTTACTGCAAGAGAAACAAAGCAAAGACAAAAGCAAGAGGGAACCGTTTGAGAATTATGGCAACAGCTGTGCAAGCTGAGTAATGGACAAATATTCTCTTACCTGAGACTGAGCAGAATTAGGAAAAAGAATGAACAGACTTAATGGGTTTTTTTTAGTGTGTCCCTTCCCAAGACAGTATCCAAGTGTTCCCAGCAGTAGAAAATTACTCTAAAACACAACTACCTCCCAAGAAACCAGATCATCATAATCATTTAAGGAACTTAAGCAGAATAATAAGCTTTGAAAACAAATTATGGAGTTATTTAAATGACTACCCTATCAACATGTTAGGAAATTCCCTCTGAAGCATAACAGACCCCCAAAAGGGTTACATATCCTGATGATCCCCCCCCCCAGCCCTCAGGAAGCAAGGGTCTGTCACTTGCAAGCAGGCTGGGCAAGTGAACTGGCTCTTTTGGGGATAGGAGTGGGGTGGCCTCTGCTCCTGGGGTTACTGTTGAATCCTTAACACTGGGCAGATTGTTGAGGGTTCCAGCCTGGATGCACAAGCTCTGAGCATGTGATGAATCGGAGCCTGAAGTTTCCAGCAGTCAATTTCTATAAAACGCATCTGCTGGAGGGGAGGAGGGATTAGGAGAGGGATCAGTGGGTGGAGGATGAAGAGCGCAGTGACTATTTAAGGTCCAGTTTATTGAACATCCCTGAAAACTCCCTTCTGAGCTGTGTGGATAGAAGGGGACTGACAGGAAAAACTGAAGGAGACACCCTTACAAAGGAATCTGTAAAGAAAAACAGCATTTGGTGGGGTCAGGGGACACTTAGGTTTTAATCATGGGACTAAGCAGTTGCATTATTGATGAATCCTCTTAACAGCTCTGTGAGGTAGGTACTGAAGTGGGGTACTGTCCCTATTTCACAGATGGGAACACTGAGGCTTCCAGAGGTTAAAATGGAAGATTATCCAATAAGTGGTAAAGCTAGGATCCAAACTCAGGCCAGTTGATTTAAGCCCCTCCCATATAATATTGCACAAAATTGTGTCACAAGCAAGGCTGGGGACAATACTATGCAGAACAGGAGGCAATGGGGGGAACAATGAGCTCCAGTGACGGGTGGAAGGTGCTCAGAGAGCAGGGCCTCAGGCACAGGCACTGCTGAGTCCATAGAGGGCACCACCATCAGAGGGAGTGGAGTGGCTCCTTGGGGCTGCAGACAGGAGCAAAGCAGAGTGAAGACCATGGACAAGATGCGGGTCCCAGGGACACGGTGGCTGGGTGTCCTCTGTGTGTTTATGGCAGTGGAAGGGGTGAGCAAGAAGGGGACAAAGAAGAGAAGAGAAAGGGGCCCAGTATAAATCGCAGAGGAATAGCAACATTTCAGGGATGAAGAGGGTGGTCAATAGTCCAATATTCCAATTACCTCACTGCATGTGGAATCTTCCCAACCCGGTGATCAAACCTGAGTCTCCGGCACTGGCAGGCAGACTCTACCCTTGAGTGCCCAGTGGGCCCCTTCGTAGGAATAACTCCCTAACAGGCACTCAAGAGTCTAGGGGTATTTGCCTTCTTTAGGTTTTTCTTCTTCAGCTGTATTTACATCTCTTTCCTTTTCTTTTTTATAAAGTATTTTTTATGTGGAGCATTTTAAAAGTCTTTATTGACTTTGTTATAATGTTGCTTCTGTTGTTTATGTTCTGGTCTGTAGGCCGTGAAGCCTGTGGGATCTCAGTTCCCCAACCAGCAATCAAACCTGCACCCCCTGCATGGGGAGGCCATGTCTTAACCACTGGGCCACCAGGAAAGTCCCAACGTGTCTTTTCTCGTATCGTGCTCTGCCTCTTTCTGTCTCTCTCTCTCACTCTTTACAGAAACACTACACACTTGCCATAAGTGCAAAGAAGGAAATCAGAAGGATGCTACCACCAAATCTTAAAGTCCTTTGAATAAAGTTTCAGGCAAAGCATTCACTCAACAAACATTTATTGAATGTCTACTATACAAAAGAAGCCAGGAGAAGCCAGGTTAATTTTATGGTCAATTAATTTCGCCAAGTTAACCTATCAGAGGTGATGGATGCAGTGTCCTGGGTGCCATCTGGGGACAGCAAATGTGATCCAAGGCTGGAGCATGTTTGAAGAGATGCAGCTGAGCAGCTTGGTCAAACGAAAGGACAGTGGAGGATGAGCCCGGAAAGAAGGACTTGCACAGGGGAGAGGTGAACCAAAGCCAGAAATAAGCCTGAAATACAGCGCTGGGATTAAACAAGTCCCTGAGGTTATGGGGTGAAAAGATCATCTGGTGATTTAAGCGTCACTATCGGCTCTCAGGGACTTCCCTGGTGGCTCAGTTGGTAAAGAATCTGCCTGCAGTGCAGGAGACTAAGGTTCTGTCCCTGGGTCAGGAAGATCCCCTGGAGGAGGCCATGGCAACTCTCTCCAGTATTCTTGCTGGAGAAACCCATGGACAGAGGAGCCTGGTGGGCTACAGTCCATAGAACCACATAGAGTTGGATACGACTCAGCAACTTAGCATGCATGCATGCATCGGGGCCTCGGAACTTACCTGTAATCCAGGATTCAGGTGCACCTCTGGGGTCTCCAAGGGCTTCAGCTGTTTCTAAAACAATGAACCAAAGTCACATCTGGATTTGAATGGACCCGAGGCCTGCAGCCTGCAGATGGATCACTTTACATGGTGTTGCGATATCTTACCTTCAGATTCACCAAAACAGGATTGAACATGCATTGTCGCTAAAAATCTTAGTATTCGTGGGTATTTTTTTAATCCAACTGATGGTCCTATTTTCATAGGAAAAGCCACAGATCTTCACAAAGAAAAGTTTATAAAGAAAATTGATAGAGCTTGCCTGGTGGCTCAGTGGTAAAGAATGCCTCTGTCAATGTAGGAGACACGGGTTCAGTCCCTGATCCAGGAAAATCCCACAGGACATGGAGCAACTAAGTCTGTGCAGCCTGTGCTCCAGAGCCTGGGAAGCACGACTACTGAAGCCTGCAGGCCCAAGAGTCTGTGCTCTGCAGCAAGAGAAGCCACCTAAACAAGGAGACCATGTACTGAAGCTAGAGAACAACCCCTTTTTGCTGCAACTAGAGAAATCCTGTATAACATCAACAAGGACCCAGAGCAGCCAAAAATAAAATAAACATATTAAATTAAAAATTTTAAAAGAATACGGGTAAAGAGAAGATGCGCGATGATTGAGTCAGAAAGACAGCATCTGAAAGGGAAAAGGAAGACTGTCAGATCCATTAAAGTTACATGGTGGCAACAATCGGGATGGACACTCTGGCAGCAGGCACTCCTTAATGTAGAGGTTTCTTTAATGTAGGCTATTAACCATGCTGACCACCTTAGGCTTCTGCTTGCCTTGGTAAGAAACTTTTAATCAGAGAGAGAGAGTAGCACTTCCTGCCCTGCGAGGGTGATCAATACTCCCACTCATGCCAAGAGCCCATCTGCCAAAGCCAGCATTTTTGCCAGTCTCTCCAAATTTCAAAAGTAAAGTTGGCACTCCTGAGCAGAGCATGAATCTTTGACAGTCTCCTAATGGCCAACATTATTAAATAGTAATCAGATGGCTCTAGACTCCTCTGCATCTCGTCATCTCAGGATTTGAAGGCCTGCCTATGTGCCAAGCACCTGCTCCTCATCCCAGCTCCTTCATTCCCCCAAGAATGAGCTGGAAATCTTGTACCTCAACTTTCCAGTATATTATCTGACTTCTCTGGGTCTCTGGCTTGCCCTCAGTTTGAGTTCTAGGAAAAAAAAAAATTGTCATTGTTTGAACTCATTCTGGAAAAGCTATGATTTGGGTCATAAATGAGAGGAGGGAGGTCCCAGGGAGGTCCTCACCCTGGAGAGAATGGCCAGTGCTCTTCCCCCACTAGAATTGGACTCTTCATCCTAAAGATCCACCTGTGGCTAAGTGACAGCTCTTACTTCTAGCATTTGTAAAAGCAAAGCTTCTAAACAATGCTTTTTTCTTACTAAACTTTAAAATCTGTTGATAAAGGCCAGTCAGAAGAGACCAGGCCAAGAGTTCATCATGGCAAGAGATGTAAACTTGTTCCAGGTACTGAATCGATGATTAAGAAAACAGGCAAATGGTATGTAAGGCTTTTGCTGCTGAACCAAACTGAGGGTTTAGAAAATTTCTCAGGCTCCACTTTACTGCACCCAGCTTTTTTCTTTTTTAAGGAAAAATTAAAACTCTTCCAAACCCCTGAACCCACTCATCAGAAAAGACCCTGATGCTGGGATAGATTAAGTGCAGGAGGAGAAGGGGACAACAGAGGATGAGGTGGTCAGATAGCATCACCAACTCAATGGACATGGGTTTGAGCAAACTCTGGGAGACAATGAAGGACTGGGAAGCCTGATGTGCTGCAGTTCTTTGGGTCCCAAAGAATTGAACATGGCTTAGTGACTGAACAACAACAAGCATCTCTCACATGTGCTCAATGGAAAATAGTCTCTCTTAATTTTTTTTAGCTGAATAGTGAAGTCGCTCAGTCGTGTCCGACTCTTTGTGACCCTGTAGTCTACCAGGCTTCTCCGTCCATAGGATTCTCCAGGCAAGAATACTGGAGTGAGTTACCATTTCCTTCTCTAGGGGATCTTCCCAACCCAAGGATCGAACCCAGGTCTCCTGCATTGGAGGCAGATGCTTTAACCTCTGAGCCACCAGGGAAGCCCTTTTTAGCTGAAGTCACTGGTTAATACCAATGAATCCCCACAGAGCAAGCAGATTTGAAGAGAAGTCAAAATAATTTTGGAGAAGGCAATGGCAACCCACTCCAGTACTCTTGCCTGGAAAATCCCATGGATGGAGGAGACTGGTGGGCTGCAGTCCATGGGGTCGCTAAGAGTCGGACACGACTGAGCGACTTCACTTTCTCTTTTCACTTTCATGCATTGGAGAAGAAAATGGCAATCCACTCCAGTGTTCTTGCCTGGAGAATCCCAGGGACAGGGGAGCCTGGTGGGCTGCCGTCTCTAGGGTCGCACAGAATCGGACACGACTGAAGCGACTTAGCAGCAGCGGTAGCAGCAAAATAATTTTGATCAATGTTACTTACCCAGAGAACATGGGATGGTTACTAGTTAGGAAGTTGAGCCAAGAGAAATTGGAACATTTCAAGGACTTTAAATTGGCAATAACTTGAGGACCTGTGAGGGGAGCTGTTTCAGGTACAGTGGCCGTAAGACTCCACTATTCTCAGTCCATAAGTAAGAAAACGCAAAGTTTTGTCAAAAGTCACCCAGTTCGAGACCTCTTCTTTTTGTGGGCTTCTTGTAACATATTATGGAACAGTAAGAACCTTAGGGAAATAAAAGGAACTGATTAAACAGTGGCATATTTATATTATTACACATCAACAATATTTCTGATTTGGTTATTACTCTTCATACTAAGTGGTGTAGTAAAAATTATCAGCGATTTTCACGTTAAAGCTTTCATGATCTGCATGGAGTGACCTCCTGAGTAAAAGTTAACCTCCTACACATACAGGCTACATTTAAAGCTCATTTATGGAACTTTTGAGGGCTTCCCTGATAGCTCAGTTGGTAAAGAATCAGCCTGTAATGCAGGAGACCCTGATTCGATTCCTGCATCTGGAAGGTACGCTGGGGAACAGATAGACTACCCACTCCAAGATTCCTGGGCTTTATTTGTGGCTCAGCTGGTAGAGAATCTGCTTGCAATGCGGGAGCCCTGGGTTCGATCCCTGGGTTGGGAAGATCCCCTGGAGAAGGGAAACGTTACCCACTCCAGTATTCTGGCCTGGAGAATTCCGTGGACTGTATAGTCCATGGGGTCGCAAAGAGTCAGACACGACTGAGCAACTTTCATTGCTGGACTTTTGAGATATTATTGCACCTCTGCTCAGTTGCGATGCCCATCTGCTCCCCCTGAAAAAAGCAGACCCCTGGCTTCCTTTGCTTCTCTGTTTCCTAATCTTCCTTCATTTCCCTCATGCCAGCATCACCCTCTGACTATTATCAGATTCCTCCTTAGAATTAGGTCTGTGTTACTACTCACTGGACTGTTTCTAGCATCTAACCCAACACTCAGTGCACAGCAGGAGCTACAAACGAATGAGTGAGTGAGTGAAGGAAGGAATAAGTGATTTTTCCTAAACTGACTCCACATTACACATTGTGCATTTCAGGCCCTATACAGTGGCACCTTCTTAAAAAATCAATATTGGCCTCTTCATGGGCTTACAATTACTTTGAATAGATCACACATACAGGATATCCGTGACTTTCAATTAATCCAGAGGGACCCCTAAAAGGACTTAAGATGAGCAGCAGAAGATACTCGTAGAGTGTATGAAGTAGCCAATCAGAAATTAGAAGTCCCTGGTGAGCCATCCCTTAACGAACAGAGAGAGCATTTCCTGGCTTACGGGAAGGAGAGCGGAGCCCGGGGAAGTGGCTCATACAGCTGGATTAGTTATTGGAAACTCGTTTCCTTGGGCCAGCCAGTCCTTCCAGACGCTGAGTCTGTGGCTGTCTGCGTCTCTCCTTCAGGGGCACAGATCAGGGGAATGGAGTGGGCCCTGTAGCATCCGCCTCACAACCCCACAGTCCATTTAAAGGAGCAGAGGATGGGCACAGCTGTGCGGTGAAGCACCAGACAAACCCCAGAGAGCCTCCTGGAAGAGGTGCCCCATCCTTCTGAGCCACCCAGCCCTGCTCACTGCCTGGAAAGACACCCAGTAACTGCTTGTGTCTCTCCAGACTCTGTGACTGTGTTTGATTAGGATCTTGAGTGAAATAAGCTGGGAATGTCTTCAGAGCTAAAAGTTCCTTTCTATGCATAATTAATATTCCACCTCTTTGGAGATAAATTTTATCTATCCAACTCTGTAAATGGATCGTTTCCCCTTGGCTATTAGCATGTCGTCTCTTTACCAAATATTCAATAAAACACAAAGAAAAATGATAGGTAAAGAAGAACGCCTCACTAAAAATGATTTACATTTTTCTTCCAACGTGAAATGCTTAAGAATGTTTTTAATGCCTGTCCAGCTTGAAACCCACCGCAAATGTCTTACATTTTGTTACAGGCTTTACCCATCTGTGCTGAAAACAGCTGATGATTTAATGCAAATTGTTATTGTGTTTTTGCACAATCTCCCAGAGATATTTTCTATTTTGTATTAGCATTTGGGGGTCTCCTTTGCATCTGCTTCAGAAGTTTGCCTGCTAGGGTTGGCTTTCTGTTGAGGCCACTCTCTTCGAATGCACGCTGCCTTCCCCATGGTGCAGACCCTACTCTTTTTTTTTTTTTCCACTGTCTTTAATCTCAAAGGACTCTTTCTTTTCTCAGCATTAAAACCTGGCTGAGAAATGCATACTTTCAGGTCTAAGAGGTTTAAATAGTGAAGTGATGGATCCAAAGCATGGAACAGTGGTTTCCAACAAGGGACCCGGTGGGGTCTGCAGGTCCACATGAAGGCTTGGCTGGTTGTCTATTTCAAAAGGGATCTGGGGGCTAAAGTAAACTGTTATAGAACCATTATATTTATCTCACACTATGTGTATATGTACATATGTAATTTTCAAGTGTATGCAAATACTATTATGATTAATAAAATTTCTTTTGAGAGTGTTGTTAATTCTCTCCTACTGCATACTATTGTGTTTATTTTGCCAATCGATGAATTACAGTCAAGTAAGGAATTTTAAATTGATTCAAAACAAAAACCTTCCTTTGGCTAAAACCCTCATAACCCCACAGGTTCAGGACAATGGGTCCCACCTTCCAATCGGGCAGTTCTCCAACCAGCAAGTCACAAACTCTCCCGGTTTCCTCATGCGTAAAATTGGACTGTCGTTGCTCTAACGTGCTTCACAGGGTTTGGGGATGCAAAAGAAGCGAACGCTGTACAAATTGTAAAGCCCTGCACGCTTAAGTCCACCGAGGAATGTGGGAGCCAGGGGTCTCTCTGCACTGTGATGGCCGCTTCAGATTTTAACACTTTGGTTGCTTGGACCAGAGGGTGAGCTCCTTAGGCTCCGATGGGAGGCCAGTCACACAGAAAACATTAAAGGAGGCCAGGAAATGGAGCTGCAAGTCAAGGGCACGTGCAGAACAAACTTACGTGGAGGCCCTGCAAGCCAAGTTCAAAGGTTTACATTATTCCAAAATACCTGGCTTCCGGTGTGAGTCCTCATTCCAGCCCTCTCTGGGGCTGTAAGGCTGACGTTTGTTCCCATTTCATCCCAAGGTAAACAACCGTGGTGAGTTTGCTGCCGCTGACAGAAGGAGATAGGAACTGAATGAACCCTGAAGCCAGATCGTTCACCAAGGTCACGACTAATTTAGACATGTGGGGCTGTTTCCTTCTTGTCACTTGCCAGCAATTTATGGCACGTCCCCCCTTCTAGTTTGCAGTCGGCTGGGCCCTGAGCCACGTGAGACTGTTTTTAATGGCAAAATCTTCAAAGCTGTACTTAAAATATTTGCATCATAAAATCCCACATGGAAGCCAAACTTGAGCTTCAGGAGGAGTCTCCTAGCAAGTACGACTCGCCTTCAGAGAGGGGAGAAGGATTCCTCTTGGGCACCACCTTCCAGAACTGACGGCACCCCTGGAGGGGACGCAGCTCCGCAGGAGACACAGTAGGGATGGGAACAAAGTCCACACGGCTCGCTGTAGCCAACCACGGTGCGAGGCGACTCGGCAGTTAGCTGAGCAATTCAAAAAAGCTTGTTTTTCACACATTTAATTGATCCTGTGAGGAAATAAGTGTTAAGGATGAAAGATGAGTAACTGTTCAAACTCACTGTGGGAAACCTTCCTCCCTATTTCTTGCACTTTTCTCCCAAGTCCAGACTGAAATAGACACACCTAGGGAGTGACAGGCTGATGCACAGGTAACTCGCTTTAAAAAATTTAAAATGAGGAAATAAAAATTGATCGATGGGATTTAAACTCAGAAAGGAAAAGAAAACTCATGAAGGAACCTGATTATCCTCTTTAGCAAAAACATCGGATTTTATTTGCCTCATAGTGAAATCTTTTATAAAAATGAAATTCTCCACTATCAGGTTTCCTCTAAAACTAAATTTATGGACAAAGGACACCCATTGATTTTTCCTTTGTTGAATATGAAAGCTGAGGGAAAAGAAAAAAGAGGCAGAGAAAGATATATGTTGACTGGGGAGATGATTAATTTTTGGAGGAAACAACAACCTTCTAATGGGAAAATGAGTTCCTTCTGTGGAGAGTGCAATGATAACCCCACCTTTTCTCCATGAAATCTGAAGTAAAATATCAGTTTCTTGTTAAAAAAAAAAAAAAAAAGCTTATGCTCAGAATTACAACCCTCATCCTCCATGCATTAAAAAAAATTAAAGTCAATTTAATTCAGCCAGCTTCGTGATCTAATCATTAGTCAGAGATGAAGGTGGTTTTCCATTAAAGTGTCTCCATCACTCTCACTTTCTGACCTGCAAACGTTCTTATTAGCTGCCTTACTAAGATGATATCCTGTCTCTGAAGTAAGAAAAGAAGATTATCTCTTTACCTGACATGTCATTGTCGAAGTAATCTTTGTTAAAAAAAAAAGAGAGATAGAACTGTTAAATAGACATTTAAATTTATAGCCCTTGGTGTCATAGGAGGACATTTATGATGGGACAAACGTGATGGAACCTCAGTCACTTCCTCCACTAGGACCAGCAAAGCAAGCCAGAAGCAAATTGCTGTCTGCTTAAGCTTATGTTGGTGTCAAGACTTTTTTATCCTGATTCAACAACTTTAGTATNAGTCTTTTCCAACACCACAGTTCAAAAGCATCAATTCTTCGGCTCTCAGCTTTCTTCACAGTCCAACTCTCATATCCATACGTGACCAATGGAAAAACCATAGCCTTGACTAGATGGACCTTTGTTGGCAAAGTAATGTCTTTGCTTTTCAATATGCTATCTAGATTGGGCATAACTTTTCTTCCAAGGAGTAAGCGTCTTTTAATTTCATCCCTTGTATAGACAGCAAATACAGGGGAACAACCCTTCTTGGAACACTAGGATAGTTTGTGGGAAGCTTCTGCACAGTACAGGGAGTGCAGCTCGATGCTCTGTGATGACCTGGAGGGGTAGGATGAGGTGGGGAAGGGAGCTAAGAGGGAGGGGATGTATGTATACACATAGCTGATTCATTTCCTTGTACTGCAGAAACTAATACAACATTGTAAAGCAACTATAGCCCAATTTTTAAAGTGCCCAAAACATAAAAATTTGCTTCAATAATTCACAACAGTGGGAAAGTCCCAGGCTGTACACTGGAAGGTTGGCCATGCTGGGGAAGCTTTCAGTAGTTATGCATCTTAGTATAGCAGTAGGACGATTTTCCTTTGGTTAAAGAACGACAGTTAAATTTTGAACTGAGATTAGCTGAAACTAGGCACAGTTCAACTGGAATTCCATCACTTCCACTAGCTTTGTTCATAGTGATGCTTTCTAAGGCCCACTTGACCTCACATTCCAGGATGTCTGGCTCTAGGTGAGGGATCACACCATCATGATTATCTTGGTCGTGAAGATCTTTTTTGTACAGTTCTTCTGTGTATTCTTGCCACCTCTTCTGAATATCTTCTGCTTCTGTTAGGTCCATACCATTTCTGTCCTTTATCGAGCCCATCTTTGCATGAAATGACACCACCCTTATGGCAGAAATTGAAGAGGAACTTAAAAGCCTCTTGATGAAAGTGAAAGAGGAGAGTGAAAAAGTTGGCTTAAAGCTCAACATTAAGAAAATGAAGATCATGGCATCTGGACCCATTACTTCATGGGAAATAGATGGGGAAACAGTGGAAACTGTTTATTTTGGGGGGCTCCAAAATCACTGCAAATGGTGATTTCAGTGGAAACAGACTTTATTTTGGGGGGCTCCAAAATCACTGCTGATGGTGACTACAGCCATGAAATTAAAAGACACTTACTCCTTGGAAGGAATGTTATGACCAACCTAGATAGCATATTCAAAAGCAGAGACATTACTTT
>SJYV01054512.1:1262304-1297822 GCA_006410875.1 Neotragus pygmaeus | reverse complement strand
GATCAGCCCTGGGATTTCTTTGGAGGGAATGATGCTAAAGCTGAAACTCCAGTACTTTGGCCACCTCATGCGAAGAGTTGACTCACTGGAAAAGACTCGGATGGTGGGAGGGATTGGGGGCAGGAGGAGAAGGGGACGACCGAGGATGAGATGGCTAGATGGCATCACGGACTCGATGGACGTGAGTCTGAGTGAACTCCGGGAGTTGGTGATGGACAGGGAGGCCTGGTGTGCTGCAATTCATGGGGTCACAAAGAGTCGGACATGACTGAGTGACTGAACTAAACTGAGGCACAGTTCACCCGGAGAATGCAATGGCACCCCCCTCCAGTACTCTTGCCTGGAAAATCCCACGGATGGAGGAGCCTGGTAGGCTGCAGTCCATGGGGTTGCGAAGAGTCGGACACAACTGAGCGACTTCACTTTCACTTTTCACTTTCATGCATTGGAGAAGGAAATGGCAACCCACTCCAGTGTCCTTGCCTGGAGAATCCCAGAGATGGGGGAGCCTGGTGGACTGCCGTCTATAGGGTTGCACAGAGTCGGACACGACTGAAGCGACTTAGCAGCAGCAGCAGTTTCTTAGATAGCTAAGGAGTTAGAGCTGGACACAACTGAAGTGACTTAGCAGCAGCAGCAGCATCAAGCACAGTTCACCATATACATGTCTTCCGTGGCAGCCACCATGGCAGCCACATGCAAACAGAATAGCTTATCCAAAGAATAAATCTGCAAGCTAACAGCTCCTGGAATTGGTTGTGAAATAATACACTTTGCCTTAGTTATTAAGAAATGGCATTTTTACCCAGGTTAATTATATGCTACAGAGAAACAGCCAATCCTTCTGGCTAAACACTTCATGCAGCAGGTCGTCTGCTGATAACTGCCACTGAACGAAACCAGATACTGGGTGAGTGTATCGTGCTGGGCCATTGTGCCTGCTTTAGCTTCAACCAATGGCTTTGAGCTTGCCTTTACGATGGTACATTTTGAAAGCAGCTCCACTCAAAACAGGCAACGATGCCTCTAACTTTACAAACACCCGACAAAGGTTGATCATAGCCTTCAGTGGCACGCACTCTTAAGTAACCCTTTTTGGCACTCGCCAACCTCTGTCCCCTTTGTGTTATGCAACATTGTGCAATAGATTTATTCCAAACAAAGAATGTCGGTGATAAACAAGTTATTGATTTTTTTTTTTTAGAGCTGAAAGCCAATAGCAGACTTGGACTCGATAATCACTTTCTGAAATAAGAGTCTCAGCACTCATTTGGAGCCTGGAAAGATAACACGTAGGCTTGTTCCTTAAAGAGTGGTTCCTCTGGTGGCTTTTGTGCAAAGAGAAAGGCAGTAACCTCTATTGTCCCCTTCTGCCTGGCTAGCATATCCCATTTGTTGGTAAGCAATAATGAAGCAATATGCAGGACAAAATTTCAAAGCATATGGGCATCGTCAGCAAGCATATTAAAAATATCCCGATACAAAAATAATATGTGAAGAGATTAGACTTTACGATACCCTAGTCTCTACTAGTGGATGTTTATAACCACACACATTGGAACAAATGTGTGTTCGGAGACCCACTCCACAACACGGTTCAAATAACATCCATGGTGCCTTCAGCAAAGAAAACATGTTGCTGAATGAGTTCTGCTTATGCAAACAAAGCATGAAGCAACTGTCCCCCAACAACATTAAGGAGACAAACAGTTTCTTCCGTGACCCTGGATGAGGATGGCCCAGAACAGTGCTGGGGTGATCTGTTGTTGGTGCGGAGCCTGGGGAAGGGCCAGTGGACAGGAAAAGCAAAGCAAGAAAATATTCCTTCAAAAAGAACCCCATTTTCATTTCATTTATACTCAGTCTAAGCTACACACATGTGTCAAACAGTCTCGAAAGACCTGGCATTCTGCTGCAAGATTTACTAACCAGCTTTTCAAGCTCATGTTGTTCTATGACACGCTGCTTTGTGGAGTTGTGAAAAGAAAATGCAAGGTCTTGTAGAAATTTCAGGTGTATTTTTAAGTTGCTTCTCCCAGAGTCCTGAAAATTTGATACTGATAGAGGGAAGAAAAAAAGGTAAAGGGCTTTTGTTTCCTCCACTGTGTGTTTTCTGGGACTGTTCACCTCCAATCTTATCAGTGGCATATCTCAGTGCATCTGGATGAATCCCAGTAATGAAATTATCATCGAGTGGGATCTGAAAACTTAGAATGAGGGAAGGAGTCTGGAATCAGCAAACTGACAGATTTCATTGTTTGCTTCACTCTGATGAAATACACACCCTAGCCTTGCTATTAATATTTTACTCTCTCTTTTCAGAGTGTATGAAAGAGTAGGTTATTAGAAAGAATCATCCTTATCTTTAGGATGAAAGTTGATTGGGCCACAGATATACAGGGAGACTGTGTGCATGATGGACCCAGAGCAACAGCGAAAGAAGTTTGTCCTGGCCCGTTCTCTACTTGGGCTGCATCGAAAATAATCGGATTCATGATTTCAATCAAGATCTCATAAAAATGTGAATTGTGGAAACAGTATTACCACCAGGAACCCTGACTTTAAGACACTGGGGTTCTGTGGTTTCCATCCCAATGGCAGAAATAGAATGAAACGGCAGAAATAGAAATATCTAGAGTCCAAATTCACAAAAATAAAGACAGAAATGAAGAAAGAGATCATGTGTAACCCCAGAGAGAAGGGCACGTTTTCAGATAAAACGGTAACAGCAACTACAGTGACAAAGCAGCATCTATATGGGGAAACACACAGGCAAAGCATCATTGTAATGATTCTAGAGATTCACCAGATAACAAGACAGCAGCTCTGTTTTAAGAGAGCAAATTATAAATAACCCTGGCCTTGTTTGTGATGAAACTGGTGATAAGCAATGACCTTTTAAGGAAAAAAAATAGCCAAGGTTGCCATGGCCATAATGATGATAGAGGTTGTAAGACAGAAGTAAATGCATGATTATCTCTTACACAATATGCTGGAAAACCACGGATACGTGACTCTCCTCATGGCTTATGTTTAAAAACCACTAGTCAAGACTATGCAGGTTACTTTTGTAAATGAGCTGCAAAGTACTGGTGTTTATCATGATTAGGAAGAGATTTTACTATTTATATTATATTTAAAAATTACATAAAACTTTGAAAGTTGCACAGTTTTGGTATTACTTACTGCTGCTGCTGCTGCTAAGTCCCTTCAGTCGTGTCAGACTCTGTGTGACCCCATAGATGGCAGCTCACCAGGCTCCCCCCTCCCTGGGAGTCTCCAGGCAAGAACACTGGAGTGGGTTGTCATTTCCTTCTCCAATGGAGGAAAGTGAAAAGTGAAAGTGAAGTCGCTCAGTCGTATCTGACTCTTAGTGACCCCATGGACTACAGCCTTCCAGGCTCCACTGTCCATGGAATTTTCCAGGCAAGCCTTCTTCTATTACTTACTAGTGTAGAACAAAATGTGAAAATCTCTTCTGTGTACTTTTTCAGTAAATTAGGAAATGCTTCGGCATTTCTTTCCATTAAGTAAAATCATCCTTATTTTTCCAAATTAAAAAAGATAATACATAAAAATAAAAATACAAAGCCCAAACTGTTAATATACTAAATAAAGAACAAAAATAAATATACAC
The DNA here is from genome assembly GCA_006410875.1 of Neotragus pygmaeus. Lineage (NCBI taxonomy): Eukaryota > Metazoa > Chordata > Mammalia > Artiodactyla > Bovidae > Neotragus > Neotragus pygmaeus. The sequence goes on along the minus strand of SJYV01054512.1, from coordinate 1,294,185 downwards.
CCTACAAGTTTCAGAACTGATTAGAACTAGGTGATATTATAAGACTTTTAGAGCTTCATGTAAAACTGTGCCTCATGAATAAAATTCATTAGTTCTATTAACATTTACATAAAGCATTTACTAATTTTAAATACACTAATTTTTCTTCTTATAGATCAGAAAAAGCACGTAAGAATATGTGTGTGTTCTTTTGTATGTATTCACACATATTTGTAATAGTCTTATAAGTGATTATTTGGGATGGGTTTTCTACTTAAATTATGAATAACAAAATTTTCAGCTCTGTAATGACCTAGAAGGGATAGATGTCGGGAGGTGGGAGGGGATATGTGTATACATATAGCTGATTCATGTTATCGTACAGCAGAAACTAACACAATATTGTAAAGCAATTATACTCCAACTTAAAAATTTTTTTCAAATTTTCACATATGTCCAGGGCATGTAGAGAAAGCAAAAATAAAATACAAAGTCTGTGTGCTTTGGATGAAAACCTGTGATGAAGATGATGACAATGAAAATGACAATAATAACACAAAGAACAATGATATCCCTTGAGATTTAAAGTTTTCATTTTAGCGATTCAAATATACTGTGATCCTAGTATGAATTCCATGTTCTGATAACAAAAGGTCACTGAATCATGTTAAGGGTATAAGTTTTTGACTCTGTTTTAAAAGTGGCCATTGCTAACTCTGCTAAATGATTTTCTACTGCGGACTTAATTGCCAACTTCTAATCCAAACAAAGTTAACTTTTGCCTCTGGATCCTGTCCTCCCAGCCCTCCTCCCCTCTACCCATCACACACTGTACTGACACAGCTATCGATTGAACTCTGTGGGTTCTGAATGTTGAAAAGCTTAATTGCTACTAATGATGTGAGTAATGGTTGAAAAATGGCAGTGCATACCAATTTCCCTCATCAAGATTTTATAAATATGTGTTTTGGTCTTAACACACTATTTGTCTTCTTCTCATCCTTCCCAACCAGGGCTAGGATCTGGTTTCCCGTTGGAATCAGCAGATAGGTTGAAAATAAAGGAGCAGCCTTCCAGCGTCGCAGATGGGAGGCAGGCAGCCTCGCGCACTTCACCACCAGAGGGCTCCTCGAGTATAACAGCCCTCAGGTCATGGGACTCCAAGAAAGAGGGCTGCTCTGCAGCAGCACAGGGACACCCTTCCACCACTCCAGGGCACCCCTTTGCTGCAAGAATGGCTCCCTCCAGGCAGATTACCAAGGGAGGTGATGGCCACCCAATGTGAACTGGAGTCAAACTCCACACAGTAAGGCTGTCAACTAAGAAGGCGTTTCCTGAGTCCAGGCGTGGAGGCCTGCTAGGAGGGGATCACAGCAGATGCCTTTAAGTCTTAAGAAAGAGGAAGATAAAAAGAGAACCATCATTTCCTCAAACTCCCCTGGTCCAGGGAAGGCAGTCTAGGGGTGTAGGATGGCTGTGCAGTCTGACCAGCCCTCTAATTAAAGCAGGTGAGATGCTAAAGTGGTAAAAGGAGCCAATAGAAGTCCAAGGCAGGGGTGCCCTGATGGTCCAGTGACTAAGACTCTGTGCACCCAATACATGGGTCCTGGATTCAATCTCTGGTCAGGGAACTAGACTCCACATGCCTTAACTAAAGACCCTGCATGCTGCAACAAAGATCGAAGATCCCAAGTGCTGCATCTAAGATCCGGCACAGCCAAGTAAATAAATAAACACGTAAAATAGAAGTTTCTTTAAAAACAGAAGTCCAAAGTGGGAAAATGGAGAAAGGAGCAGATTTTGTTTTGTTTGAGGACAGATAGCTAGGAAAGAAGCTTGGGGGAGAAGAGGATTTTCACATTGTGGAGGATCAATTTTCTATCCGAAGGACTAAACTACTTTCAGTCCCTACCCACCCAGGATGGAAAGGATTTAGCAATAGAGCTATTAAAGGCTCCATTATCCCATCCATCAACCGTCTCAGTCAGTGAGTCTGCTGTGGGCAACAGTCAGGTATCTGCAAAGTTTTAACAGCATACTGTACTTAGGTCTGCAGCCTGCAATTTAATTCTTTTAAAAGCAACACACTAAGTCCTGTCCATATCTGAGCTCTGTGATAACCCTAACCTCAGCTATTGTTCCATTATCTTAAGAAAGATTTAAAGCAACTTGCTGCTTTATTTATGCTGCACCTGGCACTTCGTGAGGAAGAAGTTGCTTTTCCTGCTTCTTCTTCTTTCACTCAACTTGGGAGATAACTCACTTCAATTATGGAGCTAAGGAAATTTTCTAGGCCTTTACTCATCTAAAGACCTTTTGTGCCAAAAATCAGCTCCCTCCGGCCCAAATGTTATTTTGAACAAAAGCCCAAGAATAGGTGCATTCTGTGCTGCTAGAGTCAAGAGAACATTTTGAAAAATGGGAGAGTTAAAAAGGATCACTTGGAGGAATTTTCTGTAGCACCTCTCTCTGTGTGTGAAGTCATTGGCTTGGGTATTTTTCTGTATGATACATCTGACTGCACTGCATGTGTGGGCATTTCCAACAAGCAGGACAATTTCAGCTAATATGGTCTAAGTTGTACCCACAGCTTGAAGACTTGCTTGTGGTTCCTTAACACTAAAATGATTTCAAACAGTTCCAGTAGGTGAGATCATGGTCTCATCTTTTCCAAATACAGTGATCTTTCAAGGTCAGAATATATATGAGAAGAGAATAAACAGTCCAAGATACTCAAAATTCTTTTTGTAAAACAGATAATAAAAACCATAGACCACGCTACATATTGAACAACTGAGCAGCTCTCCCTAAGGCAATAATGAGAATTGGTATGAAAATTAACACACTGCATAGAATTACAGTCACCTGAAGCTCATTTACATGATCTGTACAATGGGGAGTACCCAGCAAGATCCCAACTGTTTGAAAATGAAAAAAATATATAAATAAAGTCAACTTGTGACCCACAAGTTAGGAAATTATTCCATTCCCAAGGTAATTACCTGTCATCCAAATAATTCCCAGCTCAATAGAAAAAGATCTTACAAGTCAACTGGTCCATCTGAAGTTGCTATGGCATTTTTGATACACAATAATTTGGCCTATGAACTTCAGTAGTTGAGTTTCCTAATGTATAAGATAGTCTCAAATTTCCAACATGATTGCTCATATTCAATAGATAACATAGAAATATATGCCAAAATGTTCATGTCCTACATTAAAAGAAAACTTGGAAAGATATCAAATGGATACCAAATTGTTGCCACATCTCTCAGTACAAAACTTCTAGAGCTAAGGAGTAGGAAATGCTCATTTCACTTCCAACAAACCTGTAGAGCTTGCATGTGGACATGATGTTACTATCCAGAAATAATTCCAATTAATCTTAGGTCCCAAAGATGGGTTCCTCTGTTTCTCAAAGTTATATATTTGAAATATCTTTCAACTTAAAAGATGTGTTCTTTCAAACTTTTTGTGCACACCCACAACCAATTTGGGTGTGGTCCCTTTGTCTTCAAACGTCCCTGCTTTTCCCTTTCAAGACTGCATGCAGCATTCCTTCTTTTGTATCTGCTTGATTCTAGGATTCTAAGAGCTTTTTCTTTCCTTGTTTTCCCGAGCCAAACACAATAATAAACAGAACATAATGAACACTCAAGAAATTTGATGAGTTAAATAATTAATTTTAGAATAAAACATGCTGCTTGGAAATTCACACACACTCAGGTAAAGTAAAATGGCACAACGCTGCCCCTTCTGGGCTGGAGCTCTATAGAACTGGGGGTGTGAGAACCATTTTCATATGCCTATCCCTTCAGGTTGCACTGGCCTCATTCTTCCTTTCAGCACCTTTGTGAAAATATACATAGTTAAGGATGTTTATCCCACAACACAAAGAGGTCGGCTTTAAGAAGCCTAACAGGACTAGGCTGAGTCATTAAGCCAAACAATAGAAGTAAATGAACATAATTCCATCCTGTTGCTACATGGGAATGACTCATTTTACTTACCAGCTAGGAAAATAAACTACATATTATTAATAGTGATATTGTTGCAGAGGACAATTAGATTTTCATAGGTATTTACGTGTTTTATAAACTCTCAAAGTCAGCTACCATTGATTTCTTCAAGGATGCAGTTCTCATATTGTCTCTTCTAAGGCCCCTATCTTTCTCACCTGAGCCAAGGTGAGGTCCTTCAAACTGGGATGACTTCTCCAATTTTCACTTCTTTCATTTACAAAATGAAAGTTCCACAAACTCCAACTTGATCACCAAATTCCAGATAATAATGTCTATGGGTTTCTGGCTTTGTGTGGAATGTACTAACCATGATGGATTTTAGGTTCAAAGAGGACGTCAGCCATGATCTAAACTCTGGAGCAGGGCTTCTCATAGGTGGTGCATGGATCACACCTGGAGAAGCTCTGAACCATGGCTGCAGTCACCTGGTTCCACGGAGACCTCTGTATGTAACCGAGGAGCTCTACTGATAGCTGCTTTAAACACCCAGCTTCCCTTTAAATGTTTATTCTAACAAAAGGTTTAGTAACTGACACTCAATCAGCTACTGTAATCCCCTTGGTTTACAGATAAGAAAACTGATGCCTGGAGAAAAAAAATTAAAATTATTTTCTGACCTAGCTAGTGGGCCAGCATTCTGTTCTGATACCATCCATGTTTAGACTTTCCAACTAGCATGGAAAGCTCCTACCATCTTCCCATGTTCGTCTCTCCTTCCCTACAACATGACCACACTCAGTTCTATGTCAGCCTTTTCTCATTCTCCCAAATACTGAGTGTAATCATATTCCCGACACAGTGAACTCATTCACTTTGGGGACCCTAATCACTCCTCTGCTTTAGGAATTTACATGCATGGATGGGACACCTTTGATCCCAACACCATCCAGATATTCCAAGACTCCAAAAACACACTCTTTTGACCACAGCCTCCTAGGCTTCATAATCCTAGACTGCTGATACCCACCCCCACTCCAGCATCCTCTCGGGCTATCATGGCAACACCTCCCTGTGCTGCACTGACCCCCTGCCCAGCTGGGGCAATGCTTCACCAGCATCCTCCCCAGGCTCGCCTTCCTTGACTTTCTGCCATGTCTGTCTTGCCATTCCTCATCATGGAATTAATCTAAAAAATTATTTTGCTAAATAACAAGGTCCTACTATATTGAACTCTATTCTATATCTTGTGATAAACCATAATGGAAAAGAATGTGAAAAGAATGTATAAGTATAACTGAATCATTTGCTGTACAGCAGAAATGAACACAACACTGTAAATCGACTCTCCTTCAATAAAATAAATTAAAAATAATTATTTTTCTATTCCCAGCCCTTAAAGTGTTGTTGGCTATGATCCCACCACCATGTGATGACTAGACTTAACTAATCCATTACTTCAGCTAGATTTTCCTGCCTCCAGCAGCCTATTTACTCATTTTTAATTGACTCTCTCCCTCAAGTTTTCAAGGAGTCTTCACAATTCCCATCATCTTGAACCCCCAAATCTGCTTCAACACCTCCCATCTGCACATGGGCTATCATCTCTAAGACAAAACACAAGATCAGAGCTCAAGTCTGGGGCTGGATTGGGGAGGATTAATTAGCCTGCCACACTGCGGAATCTGGACTTATCTTGGGGACATTGGGAAGCCCATTCAAAGATTTGCTGTAGAAAGACCGCTCTGGAGGCTTTGGTAGGAAGAAATGGAATTGAGCTACAGGAAGATACACGGCGGGGTCCAACAAATACACATAGGGGGTGGGGGAGAAGCAAGAATCTCTAAATACTGTACTTTGTGCAGAATAGATACACCATAGATACACAGAACTAATTTATTGAGGCTCTGATTCTCAGAAAAATGTATATAGAAAATATTTAGTAAACTTTTAAAAAGGCATAGTTGCGAGTCAGAATATTCCTGCTCTGTCTTGTCATCAGGCAAATGAAACCTATTATGTAATGGACAGATGGTGCAACAAGATATAAAATGAAATTAGCAATGATGAAACCCAGAAGGAAATGAGGAAAAAGGTCAATATGCTAAAGGTCAAAGGAATTTGGCTCCATCTCGTCTCATTTTGTAAAGGTCTGAGGTCACAGCTATTAATGGCTTTTACTGCAGGGAAGTTATAGGACTTCCTACAACTGTGTAGAGACACCAGACACTCACCCAGGGTTGTTCAAAGCTATAGGTACGTCGCCGATCCTCCACGTCTTCATCCTGTTTTGCTTGCTGAAATTCTTGCCGGAGACGCTGTATCCGATCATGGTTGCTAGGAGTTGATCTGTTGCTGAAAGACAAGATGGGCAACAATGAACACTCTTCAGAAATACAATCTGTGGATGGCAGTTACTAGGGGAAAAAATGGCAGCTTGCTGTGAAATGGTGCTGTTTGGGAGGAAGTGAAATTTTAAGACCATATCTAGGCATTTCAAATGTGTTCATTTTGTTCTTATGATTAAGACTTATGGAGGTGATTTCAGGCAGATATTCAAGACAGTGAGCAGTATTTTTAGACATTCCTTTTTTACACAACTCTTTAAAAGCCTCATTTCCTCTCTGTAATCTGGTAAGGTGTTGGTAACAACAATAGTTTAGAAAGGACATTGCATGAAAAATCATAAATACCAAGGTCCTCTACCTTCTTGGAATAAGACACAGTGTCTCTGGGCTGTGGCTTCTTTGTATACGGAAAGTGCACATAAGAATCCCTTCTGCTCTAAATATCACAGTTGTAACAATCAAGTGAGAAAACCCCATACATTTTAGCCTCACAAACATGCAGTATTATTTACATAATGCCATTATATGACGTTCTTATTTATGAGTTATCAGAGGTCTAAACACAAAAGCTCACACTCACAGCATAAATAAAAAACAGTTTAAAAACAACTTCAGGCGGTAGTTGAATTGAATCAATAAGTTAATAATATTGTTGCCTTCATTTTGATAACTTTGAATTCTGTTTTATCCTCACAGAAAGCTTATAAGATAGGTGCAGAAGGTAGTATTTCACACACACACACACAGATATAAACTGCCATTCAGAGAAGATAAGTAACTTGTTTCCAGTCTTTCCCTGGCCAGTAGTGAAATGTGAGACTAGAATTCAGAATTTTCTAGCCACTCTCAGACAGTAAAGAGTTGGCCTGCAACACAGGAGAACCAGGTTCGATCCTTAGGTCAGGAAGATCCCCTGGAGTGGAGCATGACAACCCAGTCCAGCATTCTTGCCTGGAGAATCCTTTGGACAGAGGAGCCTGTGAGGACCCTACAGTCCATTCACTTCAGTCGCTCAATCGTGTCTGACTCTTTGCAATCCCATGAACCACAGCACTCCAGTCTTCCTTATCCATCACCATTTCCCAGAGTCCACCCAAACCCATGTCCATTGAGTTGGTGGTGCCATCCAGCCATCTTATCCTCTGTCGTCCCCTTCTCCTCCTGCCCTCAATCTTTCCCAGCATCAGGGTCTTTTCCAACGAGTCATCTCTTCGCATCAGGTGGCCAAAGTATTGGAGTTCAGGGTTCCAAAAAATTGGACATGACTGAGTGACTGAGTATACGCAAATCAGTCTTAAATCTCATGGTGCTTTTGGTCGATTCCATTCCCTAGCACAAAATCACAACCAATCCGGACAGTTACTCAAGCACAGTTGGTATACAGTTTTCCAATGAAACTTTAGACTTCTTGAGGACAAGAACCAAGTCTTGTATTTATCACATATACCCTCCAAGCTGCTGGCAGAATGTGAAGCTGTCAGCCAACAGAAGGATGGGTCCCTTCACGGAACACACATTGTCCTGGTTACTTAGAGCAGATCTGACTTCTCTTGGCCACATAGCTTCTGGGGTAATGGCATTGGTGAGGGGTGGCCTAGAAAGAGAATGTGTCAGAGAAGAGAATATAGAATTCTCAAACTAACATAGGTCTTTGTATTTCACAAATTTTGAGGGATTCTATAGGTTTAAAAATCTCAACTTGAAATGATCACATAGAGGACCACACATGAACACCTTCTAAGAAGACAGGATTATCTTTCATCACTTCATCTCCTGGGTGTGCTGATATCACCTTCACGTTTCTGTTAATTTCATGAGAGTTTTTGAAATAGCCGGTTGACTCATTCAATTTGATCATTTTCCCATCAATGAAAACTCATCTTCCCTTTGTTTCTCTGCTGACAAATCTTTGGGATTGATCAGCTGGAGGACATGGAAAGTTAATGCGTCTGTAAGACATGCAACTTGACACATGAGGCATCCTTCCACTGCTTCAGACTTCCCCTCCACACTCCTGAGCCTGGCAGGCTGTTATTCCTACTGGCTTTTAAGTCACATATACAGCATCTTATCTTGTCCCAGCCCACACATTTTCCCAGTGTAACGCCCAATCCACAGAACTCCTCACTCTCCACGGGAAAACTGTGAAGGTATAGGCATGTGTGTACATTCCTCAGACAAAGCATCGGAGAGTAAACATTCATTCATCTCACTCCCTCTTTCCAGCTGTGACTCTCTTTGGTTCCTGGCTAACTTTACAGCAGTTTTTTTTTTTTTTTTTTTTTGACAGGTAGCTCAGCTTGTAGAATCTTAGTTCCCCAAACAGGGATCAAACACAGGTCCCCTGCCATGTAAAGGGGGAGTCCTAACCACTGGACTTTCAGAGAATTCCCTAAGTGTTCCTTTACTGTTCTTTCGTTCTTCCTTTCTGACTGTACTGGGTCTTCAATGCTGTGCATGGGCTTTCTCTGGTTGTTATTAGTGGGGGCTCCTCTTTGCTGTGGGTGTGCGGGCTTCTCACTGTGGTGGCTTCTCTTGTTGTGGAGCACAGGCTCTAGGCACATGGGCTTCGGGAACTGCAGTTCACAGTGCGGTTCACAGTCCCCAAAGTGTGGGCTCAGAAGTCCTGGCACATGGGCTTAAGTTGCCTGCAGAGTGTGGAATCTTCCTGGATTAAGGATCAAACCCATGGCCCCTTCATTGGTGGTGGACTCCCATCCACTGTACCATCAGAGAAGTCCTACTTCACAGTTTTTAGTAGAGGGATTTAGGAAGTTTGCCTGATGAAGTATTTTACAAGTCCAAGTAGAAATATTTTCCTATTATTTATTTTCATGTAGCACAGTTTTAACCTTATAATTATTAGGCCCATGAAGTCCAAGCCATGGGTGAAAACAGACCTCTTCTTACTATTTGTGATTACTTGAACATACAGTCTGCCAGCAAGGGAAGTAGACCCAGGGTCCTTGATGTTCAATTCTAGTGACCTTCCTGTTTCTCACTGGATAAGACAAGTCCTGGAAGTCATTTCTGAACTTACTTCCAAATCTGAGCTGCTGGCGAGACCACTGTTTCACTCTCTTTTCCTCGCTTCCTTTCTGCTTATGTCTAGAAGAAGCAGACTGACTTGCCCGAGACTAGCAAAGCACCTGGGGGTTGAAGGCAGCAGCGGTTTCCTGATGGATGGAGGTTCCCAAAGACTGGGAGCCCATTATGCAGCCTTGGGCGATAGGATCTGGCAGCCTGCAGGTGAGACCCTGGCTTCCAGAGATGTAACACTACAACTGCTCTGCTCTGCCTCTTGGGGCAGGTCCTAAGCGTCAATAACTCACATCTGGATTTCTAGAGTTTTTGGTTACCTCTTCTGCCAAGAAGGCCAAAGGAAATTTGAAATGCTTATTAGCATTAGTGATGAGTTCCTGAAGACCCCAATCAACTTACATTTGGGTTCATCGCCAACCTAAAGTTGCTCATTATTACTAGTTTTTGGTGAGGAATATAATAAAGATATCACCTAAGTTGATCAGATGGGTGAGTAAAACAATAAAACTTTATGAGGAGTCAGTCAGTTAATCAATTATAATTGATTCCTCCTCATAAGTAGAGGAATCAGAGATGCTCTTTGTGCAAAAAAATCCACACAGTTTACATTCAACACTAGCATTTAGCATGCTGGTGTTTATACACGTACACACACACGTATGTATGTGTGTGAGGGAATGGGTGTATATATTTTAAACTAAATAAGATTCAAACAGAATCAAGAAAGCGTACATTGGATCAGACACTACAGAGATCCCTAAACCACATGTACAACCTAATCTTGACTTAGACGGAGCTCAAATCTTTCCCATTCAATTACCATGGGGATGTACCCTTTCCTATTAGAGGTAGATCACACAGAATGCTAAGCCTTAAAATGTTCAGACTGGACTCCTGTGATGTGCTTCACAAATGAAAGTGGCTGAAAACAGCAATCCAGGTCAAATGCAGCCACAATCCTATTTGTAGATAAGCATCAGAGCCCATCCTCGACCCATGTTGCACAGGCATGTGTACTCCAGTCATCTTCTTAGGTGCCCTGAATGAGGAAAAAACTTCATAACCGTGGCTCTCACCACTACACACATCTTGTATATGAATCTCATCATCCAGAATGCTTGTTTAAAAATGCTGATTAAGACTCACCTTGAGATACCCTGAGCCAATCAATCCATCGACTGTAGGCCCAGGAATCTGCATGCATTTGAAAGCACTGCAAGTGCTTTGAAAACTATGCCTGCAGGCTTCATTTGTTATTGTTCAGTTATTAAGTTGTGTCCAACTCTGTGACCCCATGGACAGCAGCATGCAAGGCTTCCCTGTCCTTCACTGTCTCCCGGAGTTTGCTTAAACTCAAGTCTGTTGAGTCGATGATGTTATCCAACCATGTCATCCTCTGCCACTCTCTTCTCCTTTTGCCTTCAATCTTTCCCAGCATCAGGATCTTTTCCAATGAGCTGGCTCTTCATGTCAGATGACCAAAGTTTTGGAGCTTCAGCTTCAGCGTCAGTCCTTCCAATGAATATTGAGGGTTGATTTCCTTTAGGATTGACTGGTTTGATCTCCTTGCTGTCCAAGGGACTCTCAAGAATCGTCTCCAGCACCACAGTTCAAAAGCATCAGTTCTTCAGCACTCAGCCTTTTGGTCCAACTCTCACATCTGTATATGACTACTAGAAAAATCATAGCTTTGACTATATGGACCTTTGTCAGCAAAGCGATGTCTTTGCTTTTTAATATGCTAGAGGAGGAAATGGCTACCCACTCCAGTACTGTTGCCTTGAGAAGCCCATGAACAGTATGAAAAGGCAGGCTTCATAGTTGGGACAAATTCCAATGCCTGCAGGGCAATTAACTAAAGAGTGAAGGAAACCCACTGTGCTGTGACAATTGAGGGAAATATGCTTGGTCTACAAAGGGAGGCCCTTACTTGATTCCAGTAGATTATTGTCCTGAAAGAGTACAGGTCTGATGCTGCCTTGTAAGTTTTTTTGAGAGAGAAGTCAGAATTATAGTCTTCCCACCTCCTAATTTTAAATATTGGCTTATTTTTTCAGTCCTAGGTGAGACAAAAAATATGTTTGTTGCCTGCTAGCTTGTAATCTCTACTTTATATTCTGCACATGCTGCTTATCTTGTATATTGCCTTTCTAGTCTATTTACTTTTACTGCACTGAGATAAGGCTACTGGATCCCTAGTAAGAGGCCCAAGAAACAAATATTAAAAAAAAAAAAGACCACTTAGCATTGTCCATGGACCCTTGCCTCTGCTCCTGAGTTGTCTAACCCATGGCACACTGGCCTGCAAGCTTGAGTTCTGACCTATCTTTTCAGATCAGCATTTGCTGAGATAGACATGTTTGTGACATAATTGATGAATTCTTTATGGACTAAAAATGCTTTATCATTTGCAGGTTTAATTATGTAGAGGAAATCCAGAAAGCTGGAATAGAGGGCAAGGGAGAAAAACCACTCATGGTTCTGGACAAAGAGATACCTCCTTGGGACACACTTCCCTTCCTATGGAAGGAAGGAGAGCGTGAAAGGAAGGAGAGGAGCTAGACGGAGGGAGGGATGGACCAGGGGCTCAGGAAGGGGAGAAGATTCTAGTTTCTAGGAGAAGAGAGGCTCCCAAGGAAGAAAGGAGATAAATTTGCTCAAATCTTTCTTTCTGAGATTACCTCTCCTTCTCTTTCCATCTTTCCATTTCTAATAGGAAGTCAAAGAATTCAAATTCCACCTCCTTGAAGCCTTTCCTTATACTGCAGCCCCTGTTCATTTTTTCCTTTCAACTCCTCAATAATCCTTGTCCTCTGGCATGTATATATTTTGTACATCACATCCCCATGGCGGGAAAATTGTTAGCAAATATTTATAATGGATAGACTTTTCAGGTGTCCCACAATCCCCGTCTCTGGGCTTCACACCTTTGTGAGTAAGTCACACTCAAACAAGTGAGTGTGGGCAGGGCCCGTGACTTGCTGCTATCCATAGAAGCGTGGCAAAGGTCACGAAATAGATGTGATTATATGTATGTGGTTATGTAAGAATGCAGGGTCCCTCTTGCTATTCCATCTCTCTCCTTTCTGGCACTGAAGAAGAAAGCCATCATGAATCTTACAGCTTCCAAGAACTGAATGCTGCCAACAACTCCAAAATCAGGAAGTGGTGCTTCCCTAGAAGAGGATCCTCTAGGTGAGAACACAGGCTGGCTGACATCTTGGCTGCAGCAGGATGAGAGCCTGAGCAGGGGATTCTGCTAAGCTGTTGTCACACTCCAGACCCATGAAAACTGATACAATAAGCATGTGCTGTTTGAAGCTGCTGAGTCTGTGTTAACGTGCTCTTCAGCAAGAAAACAGATACCCATTGATGATGGCCTTGGCTGTGTGGCTTGATTTGGCCAGTAGGATGTTAGTGGATGTGATGCAAACAGGGATTTGCAATGCGATTGCATGGTGGGTCTCCCCCTGGTGACCACAAAAGATAACACATAAATTCCCTAAACCTTCCTCTTCCACACACACACACGTATGCCCCACCACCATCACCACCACACCACCCTTTGACAATGTGAAGGGGTTGTACACACTAACTAAACATCAAGCAGCCTAGAAGGACACACAGAACTATGCCTTTCTGACACTTGCAACCTAATAAATATTGCCTGTTGCAAAGCCTGTTGGATAAAAGAGGAAGAGAAAGGAAACTTACTTATGAATGAGTTTCACAGTTGGTCACTCCAAAGTTTTGGTCTTTAAGAAAAATTGCCCGAAGTAAATATAATTGCACAAGATGCCAGTGAAAGATGGTAACTGCCAGATCTTAATACATGCAACCAACAGAGCATGCTTTCCTCTCGACACCAGTTACAGCCAAAAACACCCCATGGAAGTCTATCCAATGGCTTAGGATGACTCCTCTTGTCAAACTCCCCATCACTTCACCAAAACACCCCATTCTGACTCTGTGCTCTCTGTAATCAGCCCTCATAAGGTCAAAGCAGCATTGTGGGGGTTTTCCCACAGTGTAGTGAGAACAGACGTCTCAACCAGGTTGTTTGGTAAAACTAAACTCAAGGACTCACTCTAGTTTTCTCTTTCTGGCAGAGACTGGTAACCAGCTAGGATGTGGGTCACACACAACCCACAAGGAGATATCCCTGGTTAAAATGGGTTTTACTTAATTTGCCAAGGACTCGGTACATAACAGGTGGTGCAGTAGTAAAGAATCCACCTGCCAATGCAGGAGATGTGGATTTGATCCCTGAGTTGGGAAGATCCCTGGAGAAGGGAATGGCAACCCACTCCAGTATTCATGCCTGGGAAATCCCATGGACAGAGGAGCCTGGCAGGCTACAGTCCATAGGGTCACAAAGAGATGGACACGACTGAGCAACCGAGTATGCATGCACTACGTAACAGATTTCCTTCAAATCCCCAATTTACAAAAGAATAGGTACATAGTAAAAATTTTGGTTAACCATATCAGCTCATACCTTCTGCCTCTTCATTTTTGTTATATGCTTCTCAGCTCTACCAATTTACTTTTTTGGCCTAAGTACAAAATTCTATTCTAAATGCTAGTGAATTTCACACCTGTACTTGGCATCCAATTACTAGGGATGCAAGAGGATATTATTTTTTCTCAATTAAAAAAATGCAAAAGCCTATTTCCAAATTATATCTGAGATGGTGGAAACAATACAGCCTCACACTGAAAGCATCTTCCTGGTGCATATCTATCACCTCCCCACAGGTATTCCATGGGCACGCCAGAGGAGAACACTGCCAACTTTTCTGCTGAAGGTACTCTTTCTCCTCCACCAGCCGGGACTTCAAAGACCTATCCTCTCCAGATCCTAGGGTTCCGCAGTTAAGATGCTCAACCCTCATTATGGTCTGCATCACAGCACATTTAGAAAAGAGAGAGTAAATTAAAGCTTCCAGGACTCCATTCATTTACACTCAGATCCTGTTCTGCTGACGTCTGTCTTCTCCAAGACTTGGTGATGTCTTCAGGTAACAACTCAGCCTTCATGTGAGGTTCCTGGGTTTTAGTCGACTTATTTAAGGGAAGTGTATCTTTTTATTGATTTCCTCAGTATTTACACAGATGGAAAGACTAAAGATCCAGAATCTTATGGGAACAACCCATCCTGCAAGATTACTTGTTATTTTTGGAAACATTTTCTTTGGAGAAAAATTATAGCCTCTTTCCCTCCCTTGTTCCATTAATTCTTCTAACATCCTAGGAAAGGAAAATTTTTTAGTTCCTTTATTCATACCAACGGCAAGTCTAAAAATTCAACTATTTCTAGGATGTCACTTAAATCAGACACCAGGACTGGAGCAGCCCAACGGTGACACTGGGAAAGCAGGGCAGACCTGTCACATAGCTATGGAAACAGGCAGCCAGTGATGACCACAAGCGTCCCAGATCATTAAGCAATGTCTGACTGTGATGTCACGCGTGGATGTACGGAGTTGTAATCCTTTCAAAACAGACAGATTGTCAGCATGATAAAGTGGATATAAACAAGTTCTTGAACAGGGATGACTAAAGTATTGGTGGGTGGGGATGTTACTGAACTAACAAGGGATGCTGGCTCAGGGACCAGGAACCTATGCTGTTCAGAGGCTGCAGGTAAATTATAGCACTATTCTCACTCAGATATTTTTCCATACTGATTAGCAATTCCATCAAATATTCCTGATCTTGTAATCGCCAGACAAGTAGTTATAATCTACAGATGTCAGATCTGAGTTCTTAATTGCTGTAAATTAGTGAGCAAACACAGGTTTCTCATTAAACCCATTACACCCCGTATGGTAAAACGGAGCACGTGTCATGCGTTCTCTCTTTCCTGGCATCCTTCGTGAAATCCTAGCGGCAGACAGAGCAGCAGAGAGATGGTAGGGTACGCGTGGCAGGTTCCTGTCCCTGAAGCTATGTTTATAGGGGGAAAAAACCCTCTAAATGGCAATGAATGTGTTGCCTATATTTTAACAATGAGCTGGGTTGCATCCCATCTTTACTTCTTTAAGGCAAAGTGGTGTCACCCCTCTGAAAACTTCTGCTTTTCTCAGAGCAGTGGTCCCCACCCCAACCTTTTCGGCACCAGGGATCAATTTTATGAAGACGATTTTTCCACAGACCCGGGTAGGCTATGGTTTTGGAATGATTCAAGCACATTACATTTATTGGGTACTTCCTTTCTTTTTAAAATTTATTTCCGGTTGGAGGATAATTGCTTTACAATATTGTGTTGGCTTCTGCCATACAACAACATGAATCGACCATAAGTAATCATCCATCCTCTCCCTCTTGGACTCCCTCCCACTCCATCCTACCCCTCTAGGTTGTCACAAAGCACCGGGTTGAGCTCCCAGTGTTATATAGAAACCTCCCATTAGCTATCTATTTTACATATGGTAATGTACATGTTTGTTTCTATTATTACATCAGCTGCACCTCAGATCATCAGGCATTAGATCCCAGAGGTGGGGGACCCTGTCTTAGAGGAACCTGGAGACACTTCCTCCCAAGGCCCTGTCTCCTGTCCCCTGTGTAGGCAAAGAAGCATAAATTGCTAAATTAAAAGGGAAGGAAGGAACAGGCTAAGATGCCATGACAAAGCCACTCTGAACTTCAGCATAGCTACACGCCTTAGCGCAACCTGGCTGAGAGAACTGGCTTTCTGCTGTGGCTTTACCTCTCAGACTGGAAGATTTATGAGGAATGGGGGAAAGGGTGGGAGGGTTAAACCAAGAAATGTATCAATTACCAAACTACAAATAAAAATAGCTCCTCTGCACAAGCTTCATTAAGTTTTATCAGCAAGTATCTTGGGGTTTTACACTCAAACCACAGGTCATAAATTCACAGTAAATTCTCCATATGTTCACCAAACACCTGAATTCAATTTCTCTTCTGGTTGTGAAGTAGGAATGTGGTGCTCAAATTAATTATGCATGCAAAGTTAGTTTCTAACAAGGGCAGTTTTTCTGTATGATGCTGAAAGGTATTTATAACATCTGAAATTTGAGGATAGATCTCTCTTCAGTCTTTGTATTTTCGTACTGGCATAAATTCTCTCTTCCAAGTTTGTACAGTGAAAAAATAAAGTTGGTGAATACCTTGTTATAATATAATGTTCGCATTTTTCTGTAGATAATCCCAGATATTTATGAGATGTAACAGTCTTAACGTTTACTGTAAGGATTTTAGACAAATATTTCTATGGGTAGGTACAAATCACCTTGAATTACAGGGAAAGTCTACAGTGAGACTAAATGGCTATATTTATATATGTCTATGTGTACATGTGAAATTAGCTACCTGGGAAATATCGTGTCATTTTAGGTTTATTTTCACGGTTTTACTCATCATCTGTAATATGAAAAGAATTATGAGAAACTTATGCAAATCCCAAAGGCACTTACTTTCCTCAGCTGATAAAATTTATTTTCCGATTCTGACAGCTATGATTTGTTGTCCATTTCACACCAATTTCAGTGTAATAAATCATAACAAATTAAAAACATACAGCTCTGTTCTCTAGGTTGAAAAGGTGGTCACCAAAGCTGTTAATACTGCATCTGCTTCTGATGTGATGCGTCAGAGGGAGGGTCACCTCTCTCCATCAGAAAGACCCGGGACTAAGGCTCTAGCCCAAGTCCCTCTGTGGTCGTTCGGTAAAAGGGCTATCATTTTATCAGCAGCAGAATCTCAGGAATGTACCCCTCGCCCCCTTTTATTACTATCATCATTCTTCCTTATTAGCCTGTCACTGGGTTCAGGCAGGAGTGAGAAAACTTTAGCTTTACTTTTTTCAAGGGGAATTCCTCCAGTTGCAAAGAATACACACACGCATAAACATACATAATTTCAGGACCCAACAATAAATACACGAAAAAAGACGTTCCATTGTGAGCCTGAGGTGGCTCCTTCTAACTAGTAAATTTCACAGAAATAATCCAAGTTGGTTGCTACCCAGAAGGGTTGCTCAGTCTTCCAGTCACACCTCCAGTGAGGCAAATGGTACAACTCCATATCAAAAGTAATACTGTTTAACAAGCTTTTAAAAATCATCCATGTGAAATTATCAAAGAGATCCTATTCTAATGAATCTTGCTAAACAGTCTTTGAATATTGTGAGGGTGAATGTTAGAACCTAAAACCCCAGGATGGTGGAGGAATTCATCCTGAACCTACACAAGCCCCTGTGAGGGAAGAGTGCAGAGCTGCAGACAGAAGCAGAGTCCTGCAGGCAGGAGTCTTCCTAGCAGGCAGCTCTGCGTGGCTTTACACGAATAAATGATGGGAGAGAAAATGTTTTCCAGGTATACCTTTGAATTTAAATGCACTCTTGAAAACAAAATGTTACTGCCTATAAGAAACCACATATGTCATTTTCCTTTGCATAATGCAAGAACCAGTTATAATTTGGGGTTAATGCCCAAAGTGCATTTACTTTTCATAAATCGTGTGATTTTCTTGAACTGTCTATTAAATGGCAAGGACATGTAAGGTTATTCTAATGGGTTACAGAGTTGAGGAAAGTTATGGATTATACTATTCATTCAATAAAATCACTGAGAATACAAAGGTTAGTGAGTTGTGACCTACAGTTAAAGTCTATGCTTCAAACTAAAATATACATTTGAGTGTCTGAATAAAGAGCGAATGGATTTTTAATATTACAGGCAAAAACCCTGAAGAACTAAAAGTAGAGTGAAAATCAGGAATACATTATGGAAATTTGAAATAAAAAAAGCAATGGAAATTAAATTACAAAACCTGATGGGTTTTGATGACAAAATAAAACAATTATCATGTTCTTTTTCACATTACAGAGGCTTTATCATACAAGCATAGAAACTAATTATAGAACCATTATTTTAATTCTTTAATCATGAAATGATTACATAGAATTTAAGACTAACATTGTCTTTGTTTTTGTATTCTCTGTCTTTAATGACAGCATAAATAAAAAATACNCTTGTAATCGCCAGACAAGTAGTTATAATCTACAGATGTCAGATCTGAGTTCTTAATTGCTGTAAATTAGTGAGCAAACACAGGTTTCTCATTAAACCCATTACACCCCGTATGGTAAAACGGAGCACGTGTCATGCGTTCTCTCTTTCCTGGCATCCTTCGTGAAATCCTAGCGGCAGACAGAGCAGCAGAGAGATGGTAGGGTACGCGTGGCAGGTTCCTGTCCCTGAAGCTATGTTTATAGGGGGAAAAAACCCTCTAAATGGCAATGAATGTGTTGCCTATATTTTAACAATGAGCTGGGTTGCATCCCATCTTTACTTCTTTAAGGCAAAGTGGTGTCACCCCTCTGAAAACTTCTGCTTTTCTCAGAGCAGTGGTCCCCACCCCAACCTTTTCGGCACCAGGGATCAATTTTATGAAGACGATTTTTCCACAGACCCGGGTAGGCTATGGTTTTGGAATGATTCAAGCACATTACATTTATTGGGTACTTCCTTTCTTTTTAAAATTTATTTCCGGTTGGAGGATAATTGCTTTACAATATTGTGTTGGCTTCTGCCATACAACAACATGAATCGACCATAAGTAATCATCCATCCTCTCCCTCTTGGACTCCCTCCCACTCCATCCTACCCCTCTAGGTTGTCACAAAGCACCGGGTTGAGCTCCCAGTGTTATATAGAAACCTCCCATTAGCTATCTATTTTACATATGGTAATGTACATGTTTGTTTCTATTATTACATCAGCTGCACCTCAGATCATCAGGCATTAGATCCCAGAGGTGGGGGACCCTGTCTTAGAGGAACCTGGAGACACTTCCTCCCAAGGCCCTGTCTCCTGTCCCCTGTGTAGGCAAAGAAGCATAAATTGCTAAATTAAAAGGGAAGGAAGGAACAGGCTAAGATGCCATGACAAAGCCACTCTGAACTTCAGCATAGCTACACGCCTTAGCGCAACCTGGCTGAGAGAACTGGCTTTCTGCTGTGGCTTTACCTCTCAGACTGGAAGATTTATGAGGAATGGGGGAAAGGGTGGGAGGGTTAAACCAAGAAATGTATCAATTACCAAACTACAAATAAAAATAGCTCCTCTGCACAAGCTTCATTAAGTTTTATCAGCAAGTATCTTGGGGTTTTACACTCAAACCACAGGTCATAAATTCACAGTAAATTCTCCATATGTTCACCAAACACCTGAATTCAATTTCTCTTCTGGTTGTGAAGTAGGAATGTGGTGCTCAAATTAATTATGCATGCAAAGTTAGTTTCTAACAAGGGCAGTTTTTCTGTATGATGCTGAAAGGTATTTATAACATCTGAAATTTGAGGATAGATCTCTCTTCAGTCTTTGTATTTTCGTACTGGCATAAATTCTCTCTTCCAAGTTTGTACAGTGAAAAAATAAAGTTGGTGAATACCTTGTTATAATATAATGTTCGCATTTTTCTGTAGATAATCCCAGATATTTATGAGATGTAACAGTCTTAACGTTTACTGTAAGGATTTTAGACAAATATTTCTATGGGTAGGTACAAATCACCTTGAATTACAGGGAAAGTCTACAGTGAGACTAAATGGCTATATTTATATATGTCTATGTGTACATGTGAAATTAGCTACCTGGGAAATATCGTGTCATTTTAGGTTTATTTTCACGGTTTTACTCATCATCTGTAATATGAAAAGAATTATGAGAAACTTATGCAAATCCCAAAGGCACTTACTTTCCTCAGCTGATAAAATTTATTTTCCGATTCTGACAGCTATGATTTGTTGTCCATTTCACACCAATTTCAGTGTAATAAATCATAACAAATTAAAAACATACAGCTCTGTTCTCTAGGTTGAAAAGGTGGTCACCAAAGCTGTTAATACTGCATCTGCTTCTGATGTGATGCGTCAGAGGGAGGGTCACCTCTCTCCATCAGAAAGACCCGGGACTAAGGCTCTAGCCCAAGTCCCTCTGTGGTCGTTCGGTAAAAGGGCTATCATTTTATCAGCAGCAGAATCTCAGGAATGTACCCCTCGCCCCCTTTTATTACTATCATCATTCTTCCTTATTAGCCTGTCACTGGGTTCAGGCAGGAGTGAGAAAACTTTAGCTTTACTTTTTTCAAGGGGAATTCCTCCAGTTGCAAAGAATACACACACGCATAAACATACATAATTTCAGGACCCAACAATAAATACACGAAAAAAGACGTTCCATTGTGAGCCTGAGGTGGCTCCTTCTAACTAGTAAATTTCACAGAAATAATCCAAGTTGGTTGCTACCCAGAAGGGTTGCTCAGTCTTCCAGTCACACCTCCAGTGAGGCAAATGGTACAACTCCATATCAAAAGTAATACTGTTTAACAAGCTTTTAAAAATCATCCATGTGAAATTATCAAAGAGATCCTATTCTAATGAATCTTGCTAAACAGTCTTTGAATATTGTGAGGGTGAATGTTAGAACCTAAAACCCCAGGATGGTGGAGGAATTCATCCTGAACCTACACAAGCCCCTGTGAGGGAAGAGTGCAGAGCTGCAGACAGAAGCAGAGTCCTGCAGGCAGGAGTCTTCCTAGCAGGCAGCTCTGCGTGGCTTTACACGAATAAATGATGGGAGAGAAAATGTTTTCCAGGTATACCTTTGAATTTAAATGCACTCTTGAAAACAAAATGTTACTGCCTATAAGAAACCACATATGTCATTTTCCTTTGCATAATGCAAGAACCAGTTATAATTTGGGGTTAATGCCCAAAGTGCATTTACTTTTCATAAATCGTGTGATTTTCTTGAACTGTCTATTAAATGGCAAGGACATGTAAGGTTATTCTAATGGGTTACAGAGTTGAGGAAAGTTATGGATTATACTATTCATTCAATAAAATCACTGAGAATACAAAGGTTAGTGAGTTGTGACCTACAGTTAAAGTCTATGCTTCAAACTAAAATATACATTTGAGTGTCTGAATAAAGAGCGAATGGATTTTTAATATTACAGGCAAAAACCCTGAAGAACTAAAAGTAGAGTGAAAATCAGGAATACATTATGGAAATTTGAAATAAAAAAAGCAATGGAAATTAAATTACAAAACCTGATGGGTTTTGATGACAAAATAAAACAATTATCATGTTCTTTTTCACATTACAGAGGCTTTATCATACAAGCATAGAAACTAATTATAGAACCATTATTTTAATTCTTTAATCATGAAATGATTACATAGAATTTAAGACTAACATTGTCTTTGTTTTTGTATTCTCTGTCTTTAATGACAGCATAAATAAAAAATACTATATAAAACTAAGATTTTTTTAAGATAAAAATTCTAATGCAATTCAGTGCTTAATGCTCATAATTCTAAATAATGGTTAAATTCTATATGGCTTTTCTGAATGATTTAAAGTGGAAAATAATGTAACAAAATATATTGCCTGTAGGCTTCATGAGTACCTAACTCTAGAAGGTTTTGATACCTAAAATAAAAGTAGAAACATAAATTTATTCATTTTCTAAAAAAGAGAACACTGGATGGGCCCAGATAGAGAGTCTTCATCTATTATTTTCAAACATTTTAAACAGCATTATAATTTTTTTTGACTGGTAATTTTTTTTTTACTTCTATTTGCGCTCTGAGTTAAATTCATAATTATTAGTTAACAATTTACTCTTCTTCTATTCATGATTTGACCATGACCTAATTTACAAATTATTTATCTGGAAATAAATGAGACAAAAATGTCAATCAGTTGAACTTCTCATTCCATGCTTAGCTGAATTATTATGAGAAAGCACAAAATGTGTGACCATATTGATTTGGAATTAATGGTGGACATCATTAATGATGCTTTTATGTTTTATGGTTATATTTTTATTTGTGTTATACATATGTATAACACATGTATATACATATATATATATAAACTTGGAGACTCTGTTTTTAAAGCATTGCCCTTGTAATCTGCAAGGCTCCAAATATAAGTAAATCCTACTTTAATGATTTACCCAAATCCTCGAACTTTCTCCCCTAAACACATGTTCTGACATTAACATTCAAAACAGTTTTCCTTTCTTTGACATGTGATAAAGTTCACAGTTGGGCTTTATATTTATTATATAGGATTACTCCCACTGGTGGTTATGATTTATCATCTTTAATCTTCTACTTCAGTATTTTCTGGGATCCACTCTTAACTGTCCTGCCCAAGAGTAACCAGCTCCCATTTGGATCTCTTAAAAGCATTCTACTGGTACTCATGACAAAGAATGTGTCATGAGTTTCCCATTGTGCAATCATGCCCCAGCTACAGAGCATACTTTTAGAATACAGCTCCAGACTCCACAGACGTCACCGCGAAGCTGATATCATTGTCCAGGTAAGAGCATAGTTTTATGGCTACTACATATGAATTAATATAAGCAAATCAAATGTGGAATGTTGTTGTTTAGTCACTAAATAGTGTCTCTTTTGCAATCCCATGGACTGTAGCCCACCAGGCTCCTCTGTCCATGAGATTTCCTGGGCAAGAATAGTGGAGTGGGTTGCCATTTCCTTCTCCAGGGGATCTTCCCCACCCTAGGATCGAACCCTGCATTGGTAGGTGGGCTCTTTATCACTGAGTCAACCAGAGAAACCCCACAAAAAACCTATCATGAGATCCCAAATAATCATTGTCTTAGAAGAACCACTCCACACTCTGATTAATTAAAAGCTTATCAACATCTTTTTTTGTATGTTTCAATCCTTATGTTCAAAAATGCTTACAGAAAGCACTAAAGTCTCTATCATCTTTGAAAGAAGGAAAAATGAGTATCATTTAACTTTTAAAAAGTTTTAAGAGTCTCTTGGCCTTTAGTTCTGATTACTGACTACTCTGAGTAGAAAAAAGGGAAGAAATTGAGCTGAATCATACTCTATTGATTATAGGTATTACCCCCAAAGCTCTTTCCCCTTTCTAACTTTTTTCTTCTTTTTTAAACAAATTCCCCATAATGGCACTTCTTATGCACCTACTTCTTTCTCCTAAAAAGGGCAATTTGCATGCTCATTGGCTAATTGGGGATCTGCTTAATTGAATTCTAGTTAATGGAAACTCCATTGTATCATTTGCTTAAATATTTATACATTTTAGAATTATACTGTAGCTGAATGAGAAAAGAATATTTCTTTTGTTGCCATAGTATTTATAGAAGAGCTTCTTTTCTTTCATTTGACTTTTTCTTTCTCAATTTCAGGGATATTTCAAATTACAAAAAAAAATCAATAATATTGAATTCCAGACAAATCATTTAAAATGTGGAAAAGAACGTTTTGACCTATATCAGTTCAGTTCAGTTGCTCAGTCATGTCCAAATCTTTGCAACCCCATGGACTGCAGCATGTCAGGCCTCCCTGTCCATCACCAACTCCCGAAGTTTACTCAAACTCATGTCTATTGAGTCGGTGATACCATCCAACTATCTCATCGTCTGTCATCCCCTTCTCCTCCTGCCTTCAATCTTTCCCAGCATCAGGGTTTTTTCAAATGAATCAGCTCTTCCCATCAGGTGGCCAAAGTATTGGAGTTTCAGCTTCAACATCAGTCTTTCCAATGAATATTCAGGACTGATTTCTTTTAGGATGGACTTGTTGAATATTCTTGCAGTCCAAGGGACTCTCGAGAGTCTTCTCCAACACCACAGTTAAAAAACCATCAATTCTTCGGTGCTCAACTTTCTTTATGGTCCAGCTCTCACATACATACATGACTACTGGAAAAACCATAGCCTTTATTAGATTGTTGGCAAAGTAATATCTCTGCTTTTGAATATGCTATCTAGGTTGGTCATAACTTTCCTTCCAAGGANGGGATCTTCCCAACCCAGGGATCAAACCCAGGTCTCCTGCATTGCACACAGACGCTTTACTGTCTGAGCCACCAGGGAAGGCCTTGAACATAAAAAGCACACCATAAATATTTGGGTATATTATAAAGTTAATGTGTCATGGTGCTTTCCTGAACAACATATAAGAGAAATACTCAGTGTAGTATTAAAATACCATTTTCATGAGAGAGAGAGCTCTCAAGAACTATGGGCTTGAGAGAATATGCACCCAATGTACATGCTAAGAGGTTGGCTCTGTCTCAGTTTTATAGATGCTGACCGAACAACCCAAGATTCTTGGGTCAGAGAATGTTAACAGAGGACCCAAGACTCCTGGGTTAGAGACAGGAATTTATTACAGTACAGCAAAGAACACGATCATCAGCATATGTGCCTCAGTAATGCATATGGGAGAAGATGGCAAAGCATGGACCCAGTGGGCTGCACTGCGGAAAATAAATTTGAGCTTTAGAACACCAAACGTTTTATAATGGATAGTAATCATATTTTCCCTCTGCTCCAGAGGGAGAACATATCTTTATCTTCCTAGGCTGTTTGTTATTTGACTACATTTGGATGAAAAGCTAGTTCAAAGAAAGTTTAGTTGGTGCTTCTCACAAGACATCTACACATGCGAGAGACTCGTGAAGAATTGCCTCAAACTCATAAAATGTTTCTGCGTTGTGAACAGAGAAGTGTCTGATCCAGACTTGGATGTAGCGCTTTGCAGTAATGACGGGGAGGGAGGAAGAAACCATGGGGCATGAAATTCATAAATGCATGTGCTAGAAGTGACCTCAAGACTGGGAAAATTGCCTTTCGATAAATAATTAGCACACATCTGACTCAGACCTAATAAGGTGGATGAGCCTAGAGCTTATTATACAAAGTGAAGTAAGTCAGAAAGAGAAATGCAAATGTCATATATGAGTGCATATATATGGCATCTAGAAAGATGATGCTGAGGGACCTATGTGCACCTCAGCAGTGGAGACTCAGAACAGACGTGTGGGCACAGCGGGTAAAGGAGAGCGTGGGACGGATGGAGAGAGTAGGCTGGAGACATACACATCCCCGTATGTAAAATTAGATAGCGGAAACTTTCTGTATGATGCAGGGAGCTCAGATCCGGTGTTCTTTGGTAACCTAGCAGGGTGGGATGAGGGGAAAGAGAGGTTCAAGAAGGAGGGGACACGCGTATACCGATGGCTGATTCACGTCGCTGTATGCCAGAAACCAACANATCTTTGGCTGCAAAGAATATAATCAATCTGATTTCAGTGTTGACCATCTGGTGATGTCTCTTGTGTTTTTGGAAGAGGGTGTTTGCTATGACTATTACGTTCTCTTGGCAAAACTCTATTAGCCTTTGCCCTGCTTCATTCTGTACTCCAAGGCCAAATTTGCTGTTACTCCCGGTGTTCCTTGACTTCCTACTTTTGCATTCCATTCCCTTATAATGAAAAGGACATCTTTTGGGGGTGTTAGTTCTAGAAGGTCTTGTAGGTTTTCATAGAACTGTTCAGCCTCTTCAGCATTACTGGTTGGGGCACAGACTTGGATTAGTGTGATACTGAATGGTTTGCCTTGGAAACGAACGGAGATCATTCTGTCATTTTTGAGATTGCATCCAAGTACTGCAGTTTGGACTCTCTCGTTGACTAATGGCCACTCCATTTCTTCTAAGGAACTCTTGCCCACAGTAGTAGATATAATGGTCATCTGAGTTAAATTCACCCATTCAGTCTATTTTAGTTTGCTGATTCCTAAAATGTCGACCTTTATAAGGTGCTTTATATGGTGACATTTTCACTTCTCTATGTCTAATATGGTATTCACAGACTTTAACCTGACACTCTACTCATTTAAATAACTTTCTTTAGGGGGAAAAAAAAAACCCAATGTAACATGATTACAGATTTTAATAAAGATTTGCTCTAAACACAGAATTTTTTTAATCTTTCAATTAATATTGAAGAGCTGGAAAACAGAATAACTACCCAGCCAAGGTGCTAGTGAACCATGAGTGGGAGGGGCAAAGGTCATGAAAATTCAGTTGTACATTTCAAAACCAGCCGTGATGCTTGAAGACTCCTCAAGGCAGCGGTAGTGCCAGCTACACCTGAGGACAGAGGAGAAAGAAAGGGGACAAAGCAGCTGCTAAAGCCCAGTATGGTCCCTTACAAGCAGATTGTAACACCGGCTGTCCCATATTTTTATGTTCAACTGATGTCCAAGTACTGGTGTGCAGAGAAGCTAAGCCAAGACCAAACAGAACTAATTATGTGTATAGTAGAACAGAAGGCCAGAATGAACGTAGACGTAGGCTTTGACATAGATTTAGATGTAAACATAAGCAATTTTCTAACACAGTCATTTATACTAAAGAACTAGTTTGGGATATTTTCTTGAGTGGCAAAAGAAGGATTTAGAAATATACACCAAAATGTCACCCATGTTTGTTACAAACCACTTAACCTGACATGAAGCTTCACTGAGTCTCAGGAGTCACAGATTTCAACGCTACTGTTTTGTCTTTTCTCATCTTGTAATGTCTCTACAGACTGGCACTGATATTGTTTCATTTTGATATCACAATAGTGTCTCCATGGATTTTGGCTGACATTCTGTTTTGACATTATGCTACAATAGACCTCTACTGACATTTCACTTTGTCACTGCAACACTGTTTCTATAGGTTTCTGTTACATTATTTTGTTTTGACATCAAAATGTCATCTCCGTGGTCTTGGCACGACATTATCTACAGAACTTTGTGAAGATGTATGGAGTCCATGGAATAGATAGGTAAATCGCAGAACAGTTAATAAATTTGAAGGTGTTTTTGATAAGCACAAATATATATGAAACTTACTGCAAATTTTGCAAAATTGTTTCCATCAAATCACTAGGGTTTATTACAACATGGATTCAGTTAAGGAGTTGATTTTCTATCTTTCCAATAACATGTCAAAAACTTGGAGAAGTGATCAACTACTCTTCTGTTGCCAGAATCTAGTTTTTGGTTCTTTCTTTTAATCAATATAGTCTGTTTTTTTGTGTTGCAAACTGTACTAAAATATAAGAAGTATGCATGGAGTATACAATTGTAACTATATTTTGCTGAATTTAAGACATCATTAAATTGCCATTCGTAGCAACATGAATGGACCTTGAGATTATCATACTAAGCAAAGCAAGTCAGAAAGAGAAAGACAAATATTATACGATATCACTTATATGTGGAATGTAAAATATGACACAAACGAACTTATTTAGAAGACAGAAACAGACTCAGAGATAAACAAAACAAATTCATGGTTACCAAAGGGGAAATGAAGTAGGGGAGGGATAAATTAAGAGTCTGGAATTAGTAGATACAAACTAGTATTTATAATATAGATAAACAGCGAGGCCCTACTGTACAGCACAAGGAAATGTATTCAATTTCCTATAAAAAACCACAATGAAAAAGAATATGTATACAGATGTATGGGCTTCCCAGGTGGCCCAGTGGTAAAGAATCCACCTGCCTATATTTACAAACCCTATACAAACATAATCCAATTCATCATACAATTTTAATTTTAGAAAATATATATATGAGAAATTACTCCTAATATATAACACTGGAGAAGGTATTCCTATATATGACCTCATATCTTTCCATTTATTGCACAATTGATCATAATTAAAACATTAATAAATCTCATATAACTCTTGCATTGAAAATGGTCATTTTGTTATACAATTTCCCTTTTACAAGTATGTATGTTAAAAATTACTCCTGGAACTTAGTGCTAATGAGAGCATTTCTCCAAATAAATTCATACATTTCCTCTTGTCATAGAGGGTGGTTTTCACGCTGTCCGTTTTGCCTTAGCCACCAATAAACTCTGAGATATATTTAATGTCCAATTAAAATTACTCGTTCAACTTTCTAATATACCTTTTACTTTTGCGAGTTCTTTTAAACTTCATCTTAACTATTTTGAAGAACTGCTTCCAACAATTTTTAGAAATCTCGTGGTCAATTCTCCTACAAGAATAAATTTTGTTTCGCTAATGACAGTGCATAGAGGTCCACAAGGACCACTCTATTGAGTGTGGACTATGAAGCCTAGACTTTCTTTCCCTAGTTTGAGTAGTTAATTCATTCTGACTCTTCTAATAGAAATAACATTTGGCTAATAATAAGTGTATGCAAATAATGTGAGATGATGTCTAAGAAAGCATGTAATCCAAGCACTTGATAAACACTGAAAACAATGACTTCTGAGAGAGGCATGGAGTAGGCTATAAATCTGGTCTTGTAGCTCAGGAAAGAAGTGATTTTGAAGGGAATATCAGCTGCCATCAACACATGCCATGCATATTTAAGCCATGACAGTGGATCGGATACAGAAAGAACATGTTGAAAGAGAAGAAGGATGAATATACATGATAAAAAATCCAACAAATATTGTTAGGAAAGGAGCGGGTTTACTTTTTGCAGCAATAGAGAAGCAAAAAGAAGGCTGGATTGTGCTTATGGCGGGGGGGGGTCTCATGATATAAAAATGTGCCCAGTCTGAGCAGCACCTTAAGTAACCTGGCAGGCTCTGCTGCTAAAGGCTCATTGCAGGGAATCCCCACGGGTGCAAACACTAGCCTCTCTGCTCCCTTCAGGCTGGGCCTCGGGCTTGCGATACCTGGACTGCTGGCAGGTGGCATCTGCTGCTGTGCTGGTGACAAAGTAGAGTGTCCTCAGGGGTTGTCAATCTACTTCCTTTCATGAGAGGTAAGGTTTCACTAATTGAAAGAAATTTTAGAGTAACTTAAAATTTTGTTTGAATGAATTAAACATGACAGCTTTGATATACTGTTGTCTTGAGTATCCTAGGTCCAAGTCTCTAACCTCATTTCCTTGATGTTAGGTGAATATCTGTTATCAAGTATGCTCTACCAAGAGTTTGGTTAATGCTTCTCAAGAAGAGAGTACAAGAAAGCGTCTAGTGTGTGCCCTCTCCTGATGAAGGCTACCATTCACTATATTCTCAGTATTTCTTTACAGATGAGTTACTCAGTTTGTGTAACTTCTAAGTCCTAATGGATATAATTATGAAGGAGACTTAAAAAGTTGATTGGACAACTTCAATTAATTTAAGCACTTTCAAAAAAAAAAAAAAGACCCCCCCAAACTTAATAAGCTTTATTTTTTGTCCTTTTAATCTTGTAACTAAGATCTCAGGATTTTAGAAGCAATTAAAATATCATTTTTAAAGATTTTTTTTACCAATAATGTAAGTGTAGTTAATGAACAAAAGGAGCACAAAAGGACAACAAGGTTTTGAATTTTTAAGAGAAAAGCCAGGATTTATCAGTAACGATGACCATAATCTGTGTTTGGAAGATCAAGCTGTTTAGCATTACAGAAATCTTTTATTTGATAACATTTTAAGTAAAACTCTCATTCAAAACATGGGTGTATATGGACTATAGCCCCCTAGGCTTCTCTGTCCATGTAATTTTTCAGGCAAGGATACTGGAGTGGGTTGCCATTTCCTCTTCCAGGGCATCTTCCTGACCCAGGGATTAAACCTGCATCTCTCGAGTCTCCTGCACTGCACTGGCAGGTGGATTCTTTACCACTGAGCCACCTGGGAAAATCCTAACTTTCCAACTAAAGCTTAAGTTTGACATGTGCATTTGTTACCCCTTTTGTATCCACTTGTGGGGGGCGTGCTCTGAGACTTTAGTCAAATTCAATCCATGAATAACCTCCAACCCTAGTCATATCACATCTTGCCAAGTTGTAACTGATGGTATAAAGGGTTGAAAAGCTTACATTTTAAAAAAGGCAGGCGTTCTCAACTTTTTGCCACAGTGTGTTCCTAAAAACCACATCGTAAAGTGAATCACATCTTCCCATAGGAACAATCTTATAATTGGAGGTTATGTTTCTGACCAAGGAGCTGGCGCCAGACAAGGCCACAATATAGTAACAATGGCTCATATAAGCAAAGATATAACAATTCGAAATCTTTATAGTTAGTTTAACAGTAAAAGTAGACTGCAAATACTGTAAAATGAGTTTAACTGTGATCTATGTATTACTTATACAAGAAAACACAAGATTCTAGAGACTATATATGTATATATATAGCCATAGCTATCTATCTATAGTACTAAGAAATTTTTAGAAATTTGGCACCAAATGAATGTGCCAACTAAATATCATAATAGTTTTTTTTTTTTTTACCTAAAATGGCTTTACAGAAGATCAAGATCAGATTTTGTTTTGGAAGATGAAGAAAGATATCTAGTTTAAATCCTTTAATTTTACCCTGTAGACCCAACATGCTTTTTATGTGATTTTTCACAGGATCTTTCAGTTACTTTGAAAAAATTTCCCTGTAGCTCACAGAGACTTTCGAATAAAATAAAGTCATCAACTTCAGAACTTCCAAAATGCTAGAGCCAGGACAATACAGATTGTTCAATTACGTGTTTGGGTGTGTGCTGATCTCCATCATGGCATTTAACATTTTATTCAAATGCCATTTAAAAAGCAAACCCAGCTTTAAAAAAAGGAATATTCAATCATTTCCCAGACAATTGGTAGAACTGGCATAGAACAACATCCAGGCTGCCCTTGGACTGTCTGGCTTTCCAGTCTTCTAGTTCAGACACTGGCTGGGAAGGTTAAGGCAAAGAAAAGGAAACCATAAGTGCTTCTTACACAGTGTGGAATGAACAGCCAACGCGCAAACAAATTTTATACTGCAGACTCTAGTTTACCATCACAGGATTGCTTTAAAAGAAGAACTGAAGAACACTCAAATCATAAGGTAACTTTGAGATCCTTCTCTTTATCAAAGAAGAAATTGAGGCCCAGAGATAAAACAGCCTGCCAAGGTTATTAACAAACTAGGAGACGGCGGATTCAAGATGATGCAAATATACAGATTCTTAGCCCAGGGCTATGCCAGGTTGGCCCATGTCGTAACATTCTGTTGTTGCTGTTGTCTTCCTGATGAATAGAAATTGGAGAAAAAGCTTTCTCATCTGTGCCAGACTCAAATGGGATTTCTCTCTCTCTCTCACACACACACGTATACATAATAACTTTCAAATCATAATATGAATTTAAAGCAAGCATATGTATCCGCAGGGCTCTCACCCTTTAGGCATTGAGACCTCCACACACTACCCACCATCGACTGTGGCAGAAGCAGCCCTCAGTGTGATCTGGAAACAATCTGTCAGATCCGGGGAAAAGGGGGCTTTTTAGAGGTGAGTGTAGCCTAGGGTTTGAAACCAGAGAGCAGGGTTCTATCAGGGTTTCTCCATCTCTGATCAGTTGTGTAAATTGAATCAGATGACAAACTGTCTAACCTCTTCTGTGAAGTAGGAATTTCCTTGCAGGTTCACTGTGGGGATTAAATAAAGAAAAATAAAAGGACAGCCCAACCTTTGTAAATCCTGTCTTAACAGTTCCTTTCCTCTACAGAAATCCATCCTAAAGAGGTTGGGATTAGCAAATACACATTGCTATATATAAACTAAACAACAAGGATCTACTGTATATCAGGGAACTCTACTCAATATTCTGTAATAATAAAATAAAAAATAATAATATTCTTTTCCTGTAAGGAAAAGGAATCTGAAAAAGAATATATATATGTATATATATATATATACATATATATATAA
>SJYV01054512.1:1118895-1262250 GCA_006410875.1 Neotragus pygmaeus | reverse complement strand
AAAAAATAATAATATTCTTTTCCTGTAAGGAAAAGGAATCTGAAAAAGAATATATATATGTATATATATATATATATACATATATATAACTGAATCAGTTTGCTGTACACATGAAACTAATATATTGTAAATCAACTATATTTCAATTTAAGAAAAGCCACTGTAAAGAGTTGAATTCAAAAAAAATAAATAAATATAAAACTACTCCTTATTTATTCCACATGGGATCAACCAAGTAAAGTCTTTAATGTATATTACTCGTAAAAGACCACTATATTTGAGGTAAGACAAACACAAAAATATGAAGAACACCAGCCTCTGGCCATTTTAATGTGGATCCTCTGAAATCAGTCAAATTTATAGGAGCCCTTTGTCCAAGCTCTGTCTTTTATTAGTAGTTGGTTGAATTCAAAGTCTGGTAGAAAAGATGAATTAAATATTAATCAAAGTCCAGTGAATTTTAAGCATCTATCCCATTATCTTAAATGCAACTGCAGACAAACCACCAAAGCAAATCTCTTTCCTTCCCCCTAACCCTTCAACATAAATAAGCCTTTTAGTCTTTTCCCTGATGGTGTAACTCATACCGAATGATGACACTATTTACAGTATCTGCTTTAAAAGGGCATAGCTCCCATTCCTATTTCAATTAAAGCCATTGTGCAATTATGCTTTCAAGAAACAATTAACAGAGGAAAAAACCATTTCCCTGGCTCCAGCCTTTTTAGAGTTGGGTAGTGCGGGCCCTTTCTTACCACGAGTGGCACTGAAGTAATTATTTAATGTTAAGGTTCACTTCCTCGGGTGTAAATTTTGGTTTTAGTTGACACTAAAAAGAAACATCAATTTATTAGGAGATAAAACTTGTTCTGCAGTAATGGAGCAGCTGTGCACATA
This sequence comes from Neotragus pygmaeus, assembly GCA_006410875.1. NCBI lineage: Eukaryota > Metazoa > Chordata > Mammalia > Artiodactyla > Bovidae > Neotragus > Neotragus pygmaeus. Next base: position 1,261,353 of record SJYV01054512.1, on the reverse strand, counting down.
AATTTATCGTAGTTTAATGTTCTCACACATAAAGCAATTAGAGTTTTCTGACAAACAGACTTGCCACTGACATGACAGAGTGTATGGAGGTGGGGACGGTGGCGGGATAGGACACAGAACGTGAGGCTTCAGCGGGGAACTCTCCGAGGAAACATAAGATGACAATAATATGTGTTGGGCAAATACAAGGGAAGCTCTCTCTTCAGTGAGTGTGGATGAAAAGAAATACTGCAAATTCTACAGCTGTGGGTGAATCCTCTCAGCACCCACAGCTTTCCTGGCAATGGACCGACTTCAGAATGCCTGGAACTGAGCCCGCCTGGATTCTGAGCAAAGGACGACCCAGACAGTCCCAGACAGGCATCACCTGACTTTCCCCATCAATAAGGAACGACCGCAGACACAAGAGCAGCCGCAGAGATTTCCAATCGCTGAATGCCTGGGCCACGCTCACTGGGTAGGAAAACTAACGCACATTTCCCCACGAGTGTGCCTCTCCCTACACTGTCCCTGTCTTTCACACACCACCCCTCCTTTTAAAAAAAATTTTTTTTATTTTTTATTTTATATTGGAGTATAGTTGATGAATGACGTTATGATCATTTCAGGTGTACAGCAGAATGATTCAGTTATACATACACATGCAGCTATTCTTTTTCAAATTCTTTTCCCATTTAGGTTGTTATATAATACTGAGCAGCATAATACACAGTAGGATCTTGTTGGTTATGTATTTTAAACATAGCAGTGTGTACATGTTGATCCCCAACTCCCTAACCATCCCCTTTCCTCACTCTTACCCCCGGTAACTGTAAGTTCACTCCTTGTTTGTGCATCTGTTTCTGTTTTGTATATAAGTTCATTTGTATAATTTTTTTTAGATTCCACATATAAGCACTGTCATACAATATTTCTCTTTCTCAGACTGACTGACTTCACTCAGTGTGACAATCTCTAGGTTCATTCATGTTGCAGTAAATGGCATTATTTCATTCTTTCTACAGCTGAGAAATATTCCACTGTATATATATGTCCCACATCTTCTTCATCTGTTCCTCTGTCAGTGGACAGAGGTGATTCTATGTCTTGGCTGTTGTAAATAGTGCTGCAATGAACATTGGGATGCATGTATCCTTTCAGATCATGCTTTTCTCTGGATGTATGTCCAGAGAGGAGTGAGACTACAGGATCATATGGTAGCTCTGTTTTTAGCTTTTTAAGGAACCTCTATACTACTCCAGTTGGTACGGTGGCTGTACCAATTTACATTCCCACCAACAGTGTAGGAGGGGCCTCCTTTTTAATACAAGAGAGAGAAGTGGCAGGAACATGTGTTTTATTTCTTTGCACCCCCGTCCCTCCCCCAAACACCATGCCTACAGGGTCGTAGCTGCCTCATTGCTTTTCGTGGAGAACCTTTTTCCCAGTTCCTATGGGAAGATTAGCTGAAACATAAAACCGCTATAACATATTTCTGTAATTTGTAATCCATGGCAGTAATCACCACTGTAATTTACCAATCATCTATTAGATGCCAGGTATCCTGCCAATTGTGGAGAAGACCAAAGTGTGAAAAATGGTGGTAAAGAATCTGCCTGCCAATGCAGGAGACACATGTGCAATCCGTGTATCAGGAAGATCCCCTGGAGTAGAAAGTGACAGCTTGCTCCAGTATTCTTGCCTGAAAATTTCCACAGGCAGAGGGGCCTGCCGGGCTACATTCCATGAGATGGCGAAGAGTTGTATATGACTGAGGGACTAAGCACTGCACAGCACACTCAGCAGTCAAGTAACATAACAGAAAATGAGGTCTTAAGTCAGAAAATAAATGTCTACTTTTTTTTATGATGATAAGAAGACAAGGCAACCAACTCTTCAGGGAAGGCAGACCCAGCCAGGTGTCTTTTCATGGGCTCCCTGGATTTGGGATGGGCCTGGAGTAAGGAACAGCAGAGAGATGGACCACAGGTGATACAGGACTGAAAAGCAAGGGGCTCCGGAGTGCCTGACTGGATGCTGAAAGTCCCTATGGAGAGGCTGCTGAGACACCAACCGAACAGGACAGGTAGCTCGGCTCTCTCCCAAAACTCCTCTAGAATAACAACGGAGGAATACAAAGACTTAACACCAAAAGGATAAAGACTGACAGTAGAGGAAAGTGAAAGTGGAAGTCGCTCAGCCATGTCACACTCTTTGTGATCCCATGGAGTGTAGCCCACCAGGCTCCTCTGTCCATGGAATTCTCCTAGCCAGAGTACTGGAGTGGGTAGCCGTTCCCTTCTCCAGAGGATCTTTTCCCACACTGCAGGCAAATTCTTTACTGTCTGCACCACCAGGGAAGCCTGACAATAGAGGAGACTGAAATAAATAAATAAAAGATTAGATTTTAGAAGCTAGAAGGCTAAGGGATGGGACTTAGCACATCTGAGAAGGTGAAAAGCTGAGCCTTCATGGAAGAAAAATCAAAAGGCGAAGTGTCAGCTCTGTGGGACACCAGAGGGACTCGAGAATTGAAGCCCAGGAACCTCTGAAGATCAGCCAGGGTCAAGAAAATGACTCTTTGGACGTTTTTGATTTATAGTTTTCCCTCAGAGAAGGCAATGGCATCCCACTCCAGTACTCTTGCCTGGAAACTCCCATGGACGGAGGAGCCTGGNTCTCTAATTTTCTTGAAGAGATCTCTAGTGTTTCCTATTTTATTGTTTTCCTCTATTTCTTTGCATTGATCACTTAGGAAGCCTTTCTTATTTCTCCCTGCTCTTCTTTGGAACTCTGCTTTCAGATGGATATATCTTTCCTTTTGTCCTTTGCATTTCACTTCTCTTCTTTTCTCACCTATATGTAACGCCTCCTCAGACAACTATTTTGCCTTTTTTCATTTCTTTATCTTGGTGATGGACTTGATCCCTGTCTCCTGTACAATGTCACCAACCTCCATCCATAGTTCTTAAGGCACTCAGTCTATCAGACCTAATGCCTTGAATCTGTATGTCACTTCCACTGTATAATTGTAAGGGTTTTGATTTAGGTCATACCTGAACAGTCTAGTGGTTTTCCCTACTTTGTTCAATTTAAGTCTGAATTTGGCAATAAGGAGTTCATGATCTGAGCCACAGTCAGTTCCTGGTCTTGTGTTTGCTGACTGTATAGATGTAAAGATTTATAGATAACCTAAATGCTCAGCAAAAGGGGATCGATAATTAAATAATGGAATATTATGTAGCCACTAAACTGCTACTGAAGAATACATTTGACACTGAAAGATGTCCATATTATTTAAGTGAAAGAAACTTACTTTTCCAAAATTTGAAGACCAAGAGCTTCTCTATCTTTGGCTGCAAAGATGTAGTCAGTCTGCATTCAATATTGACCATCTGGTGATGTCCATGTGTAGAGTCTTCTCTTGTGTTGTTGGAAGAGGATTTAATATCTGGAATATATTATGATAAATTAAAGGTGAACATCTAAATGTTAAAAAATGACCAAATGTAAACCACATTTAGTTTTGTATGTTCAACAAGGAAAACAGTCCTAAGAGCTTATTATTAATATTTTGCAAAGTTAGTAATTAGCCTATAACACATGTTTTTATAGTAAAGTCATTAATTAATTATATGCTATTTTAAATTCTATAATTATATAGATCACAGAAACACTGTAGAACTAAGTGAACCATTAAAATTTTAAATCTATATTGATATCAAATAATAATAGATATATAATTTTGTTTTCTATATAGTACCACCAAGTCTGCACAATGGGATGGGGACAGAAGAAATCACAATTGTGAAGGGTAGTGCCACCTCCATGACATGTTTTACTGATGGAACCCCAGCTCCCAGGATGTCCTGGCTGAGAGATGGTCGCCCTCTGGGACCAGATGCCCATCTGTCAATCAGCTCTCAAGGAATGGTCCTTCAGCTCATCAAAGCAGAAACTGAAGATTCGGGACGGTACACCTGCATTGCCTCGAATGAAGCAGGAGAAGTCAGCAAACACTTTATCCTGAAGGTCTTGCGTGAGTAAAATAATTGGGAAATATGTCATAATAAAGACAATAAGTAAGTGTAATCTTTAGAATCACTGGCTATGGGACAAAATTTTTAAAAATTTCATTGTACTCCATATTTCTGTTCTATAATTCACCTATGTTTACTTTTATCTGAAGCATGTTAAATTATTGTTTCTTCTCTGTATAAAAGGATGAGCCCTACTACTTATGAAACATCATTCACTGACCAAGTCATACAACTAGTAGATAAGTAGTTTAACTTTTTCCAAGAATTAAAATCTCCTTTCATGGGTAGCAGCCTTGTCATGGTGAGGGGGCTTGCATAACTCAATAAAGCTATGAGCCATGCCTTGCAGGGCCACCCAAGGTGGATGGGTCAGAGCGAAGAGTTTTGACAAAACATGGTCCACTGGAGGTAGAAATGACAACCCACTCCATTATTCTTGCCATTAGAACACAACAAATAGTATGAAAAGCAAAAAGATATGATACTGAAAGATGAGCCGCCCCCAAGTAGAAGGTGCCCAGTATGCTAAGCAAAGAGCGGAGGGCAGTTACTAATAGCTTTGGCTGGGCCAAAGCAGAAACAGTGCTCAGATGTGCACGTGTCTGGTGGTAAAAGTAAGGTCTGATGCTGTAAAGAACAATATTGCATAGAAACCTGGAATATTAGGTCCATGAATCAATGTAAATTGGATGTGGTCAAGCAGGAGATGGCAAGAGTAAACATCAACATCTTAGGAATCAGTGAACTAAGATGGACTGGAATGGGTGAATTTAATTCAGATGACCAATATATCTACCTACTGTGGGCAAAAATCCCTTTGAAGAAATGGAATAGCTCTCATAGTCAACCAAAGAGTCCAAAATGCAGTACTTAAACTGTGGCTCAGATCATGAGCTCCTTATTGCCAAATTTGGGCTTAAATTGAAGAAAGTAGAGAAAAACCACTATGCCATTCAGGTATGACCTAAATCAAATCCCTTATGATTATACAGTGGAGGTGACACATAGAGTCAAGGGATTGATCTGGTAGATAGAGTGCCTGAAGAACTATGGGCAGAAGTTCATAACATTGTACAGGAAGCAGTGACCAAAACCAGCCCAAAGGAAAAAAATACAAGAATGCAGAGTGGTTGTCTGAGGAGGCTTTACAAAGAGTTGAGGAAAAGAAGAAAAGTGAAAGGCAAGGGAGAAAAGAAAAGATGTATACCCAACTGAATGCAGAGTTCCAGAGAATAGCAAGGGAAGATAAGGCCTTCTTAAATAACAGTGCAAAGAACTCTTCAAGAAAAGTGGAGATATCATGTCAATGTATGGCAAAGCCAATAGAGTATTGTAAAGTAAAATAAAGTAAAAAAAAAAAAAAAAAGAAAGAAAAGTGGAGATATCAAGGGAACATTTCTGGGAGGATGGGCTCGGTAAAGGATAGAAATGGTAAGGATCTAACAGAAGCAGACGAGATTAAGAAGTGGTAGGAATATACAGAAGACCCATGCAACAAAGGTCTTAATAACCCTGATAACCATGATGGTGTGGTCAGTTACCTAGAGCCAGACATCCTGGAGTATGAAGTCAAGTGACCCTTAGGAAACATTACTACAAACAAAGCTACTACAAGGGATGAAATTCCAGCTGAGCTACTCAAAATCCTAAAATCTTAAAGATCATTTTAAAGATGATGCTATTAAAGTGCTACACTCAATATGTAAGCAGATTTGGAAAACTCAGCAGTGGCCACAGGACTGGAAAAGTTTTGTTTTCATTCCAATCCCAAAAAAGGGCATTGCCAAAGAATGTTAAAGCAGAATTTATGTTCAAAATCCTCCAAGCTAGGCTTTAGCAGTACGTGAACCAAGAGCTTACAGATGTTTAAGCAGGATTTAGAAAAGATAGAAAAACCAGAGATAAATTGTTAACATTTGTTGGATCATGGAGAAAGCAAGGGAATTCCGGAAAAAGATTTGCTTCTGCTTCATTTACCACATGAAAGCCTTTGACTGTGTGGATCACAACAAACTGTGGAAAATTCTTCAAGAGATGGGAATACCAGACCACTGTACCTGTCTCCTAAGAAACCCAAATGCAGGCCAAGAAGCAACAGTTAGAACCTCACATGGAACAACTGACTGGTCAAAATTGGTAAAGAAGTATGACAAGGCTGTTCATTGTCACCCTGTTAATTTAACTTCTATGCAGAGTACATCATGCCAAATGCCAGGCTGGTGAATCACAAGCTGGAATCAACATTGCTGGGAGGAATATCAACAACCTCAGATATGCAGATGATACCATGCTAATGGTTGAAAATGAAGAGGAACTAAAGAGCCTCTTGATGAGGGTGAAACAGGAGAGGGAAAAACCTGGCTTGAAACTCAGCATTTAAAAAAACTAAGATCAAGGTATCGGGTCCCATCACTTCGTGGCAAACAGAAGAGGAAAAAGTGGAAGCAGTGACAGAATTTTTTTCCCCCTTGGGCTCCAGAATCACTTTGGATGGTGATTGCATCCATGAAATTAAAAGAAACTTGCTCCTTGGAAGGGAAGCCATGACAAACTTAGCATGCTGAGTCACTCAGTCATGTACGACTCTTTGCAACCCACTGGACAGTAGTCCACCAGGCTCCTCTGTCCCTGGGATTCTCTAGACAAGAATACAGGAGTTGATTGCCATGTCATCCTCCAGGGGATTTTCCCATCCCAAGGGTTTAACCCACATCTCTTACGTCTCCTATAATGGCAGGTGGTTCTTTACCAATGGTGCCACCTGGGAAGCCCTAGACAGAATATTAAAATGCAGAGACATCACTTTGCCAACAGAGTTCTGTATAGTCACATTTACGGTTTTTCCAGTATTCATGTACGGATATTAGAGCTGGACCATAAAGAAGACTGAGCACCAGAGAATTGGTGCTTTCAACTCATGCTGCTGGAGAAGACTCTTGAGAATTCCTCGGGCTGCAAGGAAATTGAACCAGCCAATCTTAAAGGAAATCAACTCTGAATATTTATTGGAAGAACTGATGCTGAAGCTCCAGTAGTTTGGCTACCTGATACAAAGAGCCAGCTCATTGGAAAAGACTCTGATGCTGGGAAAGATTAAAGGCAGAAGGAGGAGGGGGAGGCAGAGGATGAGATGTTTAGATTGCATCATCAATTCAAAGGACATGAATGTGAGCAAGTGCCAGGAGATAGTGGAGGACGTAGGAGCCTGGCACACTGCAGTCCATGGGTTCACAAAAAGTTGGACACTATTTACTGACTAAACAATAACAGAACTAAAATCTTTTCTGATGATAGTAATTTAATGGGAAAGCATAATGTTTATGCTATTGTGTTATTCCACAGTCTTTAAATGATCCAGTCTGTAGATTATAGTTTAATGGTCATTTCAAATGATCTAGTTCTATTTCTTGTTTTGTACATTTATATATATATATATAGAGAGAGAGAGAGAGAAGAAAAATGCTACTGTGGAGATATATACACTTGTATATGGTTTCAAAAAGCCAACCTGGCAAGTTGAATAATTCTTGCTTAGATTTGATTAGGGATTTTTTTTTTTACTTAAAAAAATTTTTTTTTATTGAGGTCTAGTTGATTCACAATGTTGTGTTAGTTTTTGCTCTATAGCCAAGTGAATCAGTTATACATGTATCCACTCTTTTGGGGGATCTTTTCCATGTAAGTCATTACAGAGCATTGAGTAGAGTTCCCTGTGCTATGCAGTAGTTCCTTGTTACCTATTTATATGCAGTAGTGTGTATATATCAATTCCAATCTCCCAATTCATCTCTCCTCCACCTTTCCTCCCGGGTAACTACAAGTTTGCTTTCTGCATATGTGACTCTATTTCTGTTTTGTAAGTAAGTTTCTTTGCACCCCTCTTTTGGATTTCATACAATATTTATCTTTTTCTGTCTGACTTACTTCACTTAGTGTGATAATCTCTAGGGTCACCCATGCTGCTGCAGATGGCATTATTTCACATTAAAAAAATATTTTAAATGTGTATTCCAATGTTTGACATGCAAACAAATAGTATAAAGAGAAAACATATGTTTTCTGAGAAGTAAAACATTTTTATTGGGAGAAGAAATGAACATGAAAGAAATGAACTATTTCAACAATCAATAATTTTTTGGAACTTTGTTTGTCTTTTCATAATGTTTAAAATCTCAGGCTCATTTGTTTTGTTTTGTTTTTTTCTCAACAAAATGTGCCCCACAAGGAAAAATTAAGAATTTTGGTGGCCAAATGTTTTCAGGATGTGCTATAAACTTTCTCATAGTACCTATTATTATTTATGTAACCTTAAAAGTCTGTCTCATCCTTAGTTAAACTCTGTGATGAGCAGTACCATTTTTACATACTGCTGTATTCCCTGGGCTTAGCATGGCATTTAACACATAATATTTGTCTGTTGGCTTGAACTGAATAGATTTAGGTAATTATCAGCTTGACTAAAGTGAGTTTTAACTGTAGCAGGAAACAGAACAATATCAAATAAACAAACAGAAATACGGTGGTGTACATGAGTGTTCCACAGAATGAAAGGTGATAAGAGGCAGTACTTCAGAATATTTAGAGACAGAAGGCAGAAGAAGGGTGAGTGAAGGGTGGAATAACACATTCCTATATAGCAATTCACAGAATATGAGGAATACTAGGAAATGACATAAATATGATCTTGTACATTAATTATTCATAGTATTAATTATTGACTTTATTATGTGCCCAGCATGTTTCTAGTATTATGTAGCACATTATCATTGAACACCTACTATGTGCCATATGGTATGAAATAATACTTGAATGCATCATTGAATAAATAGGATGTGGTCTCAGCTCTCAAATTCCTGCATCAGCGGAGAACACAGATATGGAAAAAGTGATGACTTTTGAGTGTGATAGGAATGAGATGGTGAAAATTCTGTGGGATGGGAGAGTTCAGAGAAGATCCCCTCAAGGAGACATCTAAGCCTTAAAAAGTCAAACTGTCCTGATGAGTGAGGAGAGGCATCCATTTTTCACCTAGGAGTGATAAAGCTTGAGTTTTCTGTTGGTGCTCACTGAAGTTGAGCGTGACAGGAAATATACCTGGACAGAAGCCATACTGTGAAAGGGACTCTGAAAATCTGGACCTCATTAGGAAGGCAGAAGCAGGAATATGTTACAATCAGATTTCACTTCCAAAAAAATCCCTCTGATGACATAGTGAAGAATGACTTGAAGAGTCTGTTATTCAGGCCTAAAAATACAGGGGCCTGGTGCAACGTGTGGCAGTGGAGACAGAGAGAAGGAATACTTCTCCAGGAATTCAAGAATCCAGGAGCAGAATCGCAGCCCGGTGCTTTTATGGTTGTAGAAAACAAAAAGGAAAGTAACAATAATGCTGTTAGAGTCATATGTCAATACAAAGAACGACCTGCCCTCCTGCAAGATGTATAAGGATATTAAAACAGGTTTGAAAACCGCTTAACAGAAAGATGAGCAGCTTTAGCATTTCAGCATCTGTTGAAGGCTAGTTCCATTAAAACCTGCAAAACTTCAATCTGTACTCCACTAGGAATGTGAATGTAAATATCCTAATTTGGGGAACTGCTAGTCTCAACTTAACTCCATCCATCTGGTGGGAGGTCTCACGGTGTGTTGGCAGTTCTGAAAAGTCTGCTGTGGCTAAAATAATAAAAACAAGGGAGAAAATCATGCAGAATAAAGCTGGGGTTGGGGGTGGAGGGAATTGACAGGGTTCAGACTGTGAAGGGATTGTTGACCACATTAAGAATCTGGGGTTTTTTCCTAGAACGACGGGAAATCTTTTAAAGTTCTAAGAAGGGGAATGNGTCCATGGGGTCGCTGAGTCAGACACGACTGAGCGATTTCACTTTCACTTTTCACTTTCATGCATTGGAGAAGGAAATGGCAACCCACTCCCGTGTTCTTGCCTGGAGAATCCCAGGGATGACGGAGCCCAATGGGCTGCCGTCTGTGGGGTCGCACAGAGTCAGACACCACTGAAGCAACTTAGCAGCAGCCTTTCTCCATACTCAGAAACCACAAGCACTTTAAAAATATGTGTGTGAGTACACATGTGTGTACATGGTATGTATACAAACGTGTATTTATATTAATATTTTCGGTTCCCATGGCAGCCGCAGTGGTGCCGATGAAAGGAAGCTCACTGGAGAAGAGTGGCCACTGGTGGACAGACAGGTCTTCTGGGAATGGGGCATCTGTATGGGGACCATCCACATGGACCATCTTGCTCAGGGGTAGGAAGTGGAAGCAACACCACCCATCTACAACTTGATGTCTGCCCAAGCAGGGCGACACTAGCTGCTCAGCACAGTCCAAAGGTCACCCCTGTGACCCTGTGACCCAGGAAGCTGCCTCCTTCTGATGATGGTCCTTGAGCAAGAAGAGGAGAAGGAGACACAAGCCACGTGGTCCGCAGGCAGGGGGTCAGTATTACACTGCACAGTTCAACTTCCTATTTTTATAGAGGAGCTACAAGTCCTAGATATTGTTGGAAAGCCACAACTTCAAATACTCTGTCCATGAACAGAGTGTTCAGGGTCAAACTGCATGCCCTGATTTTTCAGTTGGTCCTAGCTGGTCAGCCTGGCGTAAGGAAAGAGCTCCCTCAAGAGAACTCAGGGGGCACAGGTAAGTTGCAGTCAAGGTTCTGCATGAGGAGGTCTTGTTTCCTCGAAGCCGGAATTGAGCACAGCTGCTCAATTCCACTTCTGGAGGGAGCAGCGGCCCGCCCCTCCTCCCCACCTCCCGCCCCGGAGCTGCAGGGGTTGAGCTCAGCTGCTCCAAGTCTCCGGGCTGCCAGGGGATGCTCTTCTCATTAGACCAAACCACCGCCCAGGCACTCATGAAACTCCTCATCTCTGGTTTACATGAATGGGAAGAACAGCTTCGGCACATTTAATCTTCTTACTATAAATACCTCGGTGAAGAAAAACGGCGACAATGAAGGCTCATCCACTCAATTTATTCTTGTTAGCATTCTTTCAGTGGAAAAAAAAGAGGGGGGAAAAAACCCAGCCCTTGAGTATGAATGCAACATGAAAAAACCCTCTGCTGAATCACAAGTGTGATTATGATATGAAAAGATTCAAGCTGAATTTTAAAATCTCATTTTATAGCTACTTATAAATCTTTGGAATGGCTGTGCGTGGAACCCAGTGAACTTCACACTCTAGTGAAGGACGGATATTCTCAAACTCAGGATGATGAAGGCGACATGGGGCAGGAGATCCTACTTGGACCAGGGAAGGCCCAGGGATGATGATAACACCCTTGCATGCCCCCAGCCCCTACGCCCAGCTGTCTTAGTGTTTTGGCTCTCCCTGGAAACAGGCAGCAAGCTTTCTGAGTGGAGGGACCTTGCCGTTTCCATGTTTGTTCCCATAGCCCTGATCCCTATGCCAGGGAAATGCATGCTCCCTGAATTTGCTGAATGAATGAGAACCTGTGATCTATGCTTTCTGGGGATATGTTCCCTTCTCTCCCATTTTCTTTGATAAGCAGTTAAATTTCATGCCTGTACCTCCCAATATAGAATATTATGAGTACATTACACAGTGTTTCCCCCATGAAAACAAACAGAAAGCATTCTCTCTACTCAAATCTGCAAATTTCACAACAAAATTCTTTCCATCCTATATTTCCAAGATTTCCAAACTCGTGACTTAATGTGTTTTGAGATGTCAGACCATTATGTGCTTCTTGTACAGGATTCCCTACTCCAACCACACACCCCCAGAATGAGGCACCCATTTTTCATGGTTGTGATATCCAGAAAAAGATGACATAAACTTTGACAAAGCAAGTCTAACACTATTACAGACATGGGCATTGGAAAATGAGAAAAAGAATCCTATCTATTGCATTAGCTACAATTCTAACTCAGGGCTATTCAGACTTTGACCACAACCCACAGTAAAAGGCACATTTTACATAGCAACTGGTATAATGTGTATATATAAATCTATAACTGAAATAGAAATTATAAAACAAACCAAAATGTTTTCCACTCTATTCCTGCTCTTTCTCTTTAAAAACCCTTGATGCTAACCTACTAAAATGTCTTTATCAACTGACAATGCGAAGTGACCCATGGCTTGAAATCTAAGAGTTTTCTATCTCTCATTTCATCTCGAGAGAAGCTCTGATATGATTCAAAGGACACAGCATAATCTGAATAAAAATTTCCCAGTTTACAATCTACCCTATCAGCCAATGCCCAAAGCTAGAGTACAGCTGGCCGAAATCAGTTCTCGGTGCTATGTGTGTGCCCAGCTGCTCAGCTGTGTCTGACACTTTGCGACCCCATGGACTGTAGCCCACCAGGCTCCGTGCCCTGTCATTCATGAGTGTATCCACAGCAAAAGCAGCTAACACAACCATGCAACTCTTTCCACAGAGGAGGCCTGACCTAGGCGTCTAACATCCAAAGTTCTAGGAAGTGAGAACAATTAGGCACATTCAATGGATGAGACACCAAGGAAAGAAGTGGAAAAATTATGTAACTTGTCCAAGACCAACAGCTATCTGATAGCAGAACAGGGATTAAAATGTAGGATGCACATGTTTGAACATTATGCAAAACTCCCTTTATATGAGCAATGGGTTTTTTTCACAGAGTATAGGCATCTTAACGTATTCACCCAGGAACTCGCATTTAAAATAATATAGTAGCTGAAGAGCATCAAGGGCACAATAGTAGAAGTGAGAAACGGTAGATGACTCTGGAAGAAGTCTTATAAAAGCAGACTAAAATATTTCAACAAGCTGCAGTGATTTTAATATAGGAGCCATCAGTTCTTTCTATCTTAGGAACCCAATAATTAAGGCAAATAGATAACCTAGAATCATTAAGGAAGGTTCAATTATCATTTGAATAAACTGCTGGGGCAAGTTAGGAAGTCACCACATTTACTGAAGGAAAATTCCCATTCAGTATTGCAGATAATACAGGGAACTGTTTTAGCTTTGAAAAGCAGTAAGTTTTAGTTAATTCAAAGATTCACTATACATATGAAACCCATGAACGCATGAGATAGCTAGGCAGAACTAATAGGACTTCAACAAACAAAATGGGGGGGACCTCCCTGGTGGTCCAGTGGCTACGACTCCAAGCTCCCAATGCAGGGCACTTGGGTCCCTGGTCAGTTTGATCCCTGGTTGACCCCTAGATCCCACATGCTGCAACTAAGGCCCAGCGCAGCTAGATAAATAAATAAATATTTAAAACAAACAAACAAAATCAAAATGGACTGGATTCAGTGTCCTCTAAGTGCTTGCATTCAAAAAAAGTCTGTAGTCTGGTGCCATCAGTAAGCGTCTACACAACAGCCTTCAAGAGACTTGCAGCGTCAACACTGCTGTTGGGTACATTGAAAAAATGTGCTAAAATAATAGGCCAAGGAGGCATTCTGAAATTAGATCTAACAAGGGGAGTAACTGCTGTGCTAGTCACACTCCATCTTGCTGGCTGTGTTCTCACGGGGAGTGAGGTGCAGAGGTTGCCTTTCAAAGGCATCATCTTCCGGCATCGTATTTCAGTGTTCCACACCCTTGTTTTCCAATGAGGAAGAAAGCAAGAGAACAATGGTGTGTATTCCCCAGGTTGCAGATATGGAAGCTCTGGCCTTTCAGTGTGCAGTGACTGGTCAGCTGGACAGAAGGACTGCAACGCTTATGGGTAAAGAAATGCTGTACCTCTGGGAACTGTTTCTAGGATGCAGGCCCAGCTAAGCGAGCACATAGAGAAGCCTTATCACCCCAGGTGACGTTCTAGGCCCGTGCAAACTAGAGAGAAGCATCTTACAAGAAAATAAAGGCAGTATGAATTAGGGGGTGGTACTCACCTGAAATTCAGTGCCAAGAGGCTAATGAAAGGATTCTTTCCCACATTTCTATGGTGTATGGTGAGTGAAAGGCACAGTGTTATACCCATAGAGAATAAAAGATGAATAAGACACAGTCTCAAGAGCAGGAAAGGTCCACACACAACTATTCACGTCATTCCATGCCTCTCAGCAGAGTCTGCTGTGCTACGTGCTGAGCAAAAGTGATGCCTAGAACAGGTAAGTGTCCTGTCCTTTTAGAGTAACTGCGCCCATAAAAATTTTTAACTAGAATTGTGTTACGTGCCAGGAAGGAGAAAAACAAGGCACACCTGGACCAAATCCACCCGAATTCTGACTTGATGAAATGATTATTACAAATACTCCAGTAAATGTTGACCTGATAGGCTAGATGGACCCACAGTGATGAAAGTGCCTGCGGATGGGCATCTAAAACCCAATCACACACTTCCGATAGGACTGTGAGAATTCAGACGCATCCCCTTAGCTCTGGGGTGAGCAGCTTGGATAGAGGTCACCCCCTTGTGGGAATCTGAAACCCTGTAATTTCAGAGCTGGAAATGCTTCCTCCAACTGACAAGTTGAGTTGTAAGGGGATAAGGGCACATATAGCTAAAAGCTAGCTAAGACTCCATCAGAGCAGGAACAAGCCCAGGTTCTTACTGATGCCCCTGAAGGGTAGCTTTTCATATCCCTATAAACTAATTTAAATGCTTCTGTGATTGTCAGGTGATCAAATCTGCTACTTTTGACTTTAGAAACAAGTGGCTGTCACACACTAGACTATGGATGATGGGGATACAAGCCCAGCACTCAGGCTGGCACTCAGAGCAGCCATGCCTGGGAAGGGCTGAGCCCTTATCTTAGAAGTTAAGTCTGGGGGAGACACCTGAGCTCCTGGACTCTCTATGGGCTGGGTTAGGACATACCATAAGGTGCAGCACAGACAGGTTGAAAGTGGAGTAATCCTTGCTGGTAGAATCAAAGAAGACATCTTAGGTGAGGTAGCATGTATGTAGGATCTTAGAAGTAGAATTTGAAAAGACTAGGAAAAGATAATGTAGGCATGATGATGTGGTTGCGTTTTTTTTTTTTTTAAAGGAATGTTAGTCAAAAATAAGGCTGAGACACATGATACTCAACTGGTGAGAGAGGAAAGTGAAAGATAGAAGTAGGAAGACACTGGGGACAAATTGTTTACAGTGGGATTGAGAATTCCTAGCAAAGTTTTTCTATAAAGGGGCATATAGCAAATATTTTTTGCCAGTTTGTTTTAATCACTCAGCTCTGCCCTTGCAGGAGACAAAGTACCATAGACACTAAGTGTCTTGTGGGACACTTGGTCTGATCCTGTGCTAGAAGACTTCAGAAAGAGAAGATCTGCTCAAGAACAGCTGTGTGGGGGTGGGGGGTGGCCACTGGGACAGCGGAGGTCAAATCAGGGATTGTCCTGCAGGAGGACCCGGATGAGAGGGGGTCCAGTGAGTAATGCCAACACTCAGAAGTAAGGATTCTTGCTATTCATACCGTATGGTTCCCCAAGCAATACATACCAGACAGAAAGAGGTAACAAGGAGCAGAGGGACCCAACCAGGGTATTACTCCATGTTGTTACTTTCCCTAGTTATTATAGTCTTAATATATAAAGAGTAAACACAGACCCAAAAATGGTTACATGAAATACCACGCACCTTAGCTGACTTGTGGAAAGTAGTGAACAAAAATCATTCAGACAGACCTTCCCTAAAGCAGAGAAGAAGCTTGTAAAAGGCTTTGTATTTCCAACAAAGGGCTACCAAACAATGAAGAAAATGATGAGACGGCCATAAAAACCATTTCTTGTCTTTTTTAGGAACTTGTGAGAGATGAGTGGAAAGGTTTCTCTTTATCTCAGATGGGCAGTTTTTCCACTGAGCCGTTCAGACTGGGGAACACGCTGAAGCACGATCACGGTTTACTGCTGCCGTTGGCAAGTGCAAACAGCTTCTGTGTGAACTGCCATAATGCTTGCAATTTCCAAGAATTAGCCCAAAAGAGATAACTTCAGGTCATTCAATACCTTAAGACTGCTGTCCTGCAGTCGCTAAGTCATGTCCAACTCTTTGTGACCCCATGGACTGCAGCATGCCAGACTCCTCTGTCCTCCACTATCTCCTGGAGTTTGCTCAAATTCATGTTCATAGAGTCAGTGAGGTTACCTAACCATCTCATCCTCTGCTGCCCCCTTTTCCTTTTGCCTTTCCTAGCATCAGGGTCTTTTTCCAATGAGTTGGCTCTTTGCATCAGTTTGCCAAAGTATTGGAGCTTCAGCATCAGTCCTTTCATTGAATATTCAGGGTTGCTTTCCTCTAGGATCAACTGGTTTGATCTCCTGGCTGTCCAAGGGACTCTCACCAATCTTCTAAAGCACCACAATTCGAAAGCATCAATTCTTCCGCATTCAACCTTCCCCATGGACCAACTCTCAAATACATACATGATTACTGGAAAAGTCATGGACTACACTTATCATAAATATATTCTGTAATATATCAGAATGTTCTAAAAAGGAACATGCCAAAGCTTTCAATGAGGAATAGCAGCTGTTGAATTCTTCTCGCCAAGATACAGGACAATGCAAGACAAAGAATCCCAGTCTGAAGCAGACAGAACAGCAGATCAGTCCTTTTTTTTTTTCAACTTTGAGAAACATTTAAGTAAATTTCAGCAACAAGTTTTGCAGACATTTTACAGTCACTGCTGAACACATCTTGTAGCTTTACTGTAGGCAAACAATCAAAAGCTGACTTACATATAAAGAAATTGTTCTTTTCCCACCTGGAGGGAGGGCAGTTTAGGGGAGAATGGACATGTGAATATGTATAACTGAGTTTCTTTACTGCCTACCAGAAACTATCACAGCATTGTTAATCAGCTATACTCCAATATAGAATAATAAAATAGGGTTTTAAAAAAGAAATTGTTCTTTTTCAAAATTTATAAAGTAATACTTCTAGTTTGTCTCCTCATTGAATACACACACACACAGTACTTCAATTTCATCGTCCCTTTTGTTTGCTTTTTGAAGGCACATGGTAGTATTTCTGAAACAACCCGACTGAAAACATCCACAAATGTTATCAGTCATTAAATGGAAAGTCTGCAAGACATCACCTGGCCCTGACCCTTGATTTCAGTCAACTGAGTATCAGTTATTTAAAACAGATAAGTCCTTCTTTTTCATTACAAAAGAGGGGGCTTTTCTCTTCAGCCCGACAGAATCTAACCCTACCATTTCCTTAAATTCTAGGACACAGACAAAAAGAAAATCTTTAAACTCATTTCACCCTTATTTTAGCTTTCAGAAGAGTAGGAAAATACTTGTCAGACTCAGCCTCATAAAACCCTCTGTGTTTCTGAGAATAAGAACTAGGTCTCCATCTAGTTTCCTCTTTCATAAGCTGAGTAAACCTCAGTTCTCTAGCTGTGACACGAAGCCTCCCCTCCAGCCCTTCAGTCCCGTCTGTGAAGCCTGCCAAGTCCTCCGCGGCCCTTTCGATAAGCAGACATCAATTTTCACTTTGGCCTTCCATCACATCTCCAGCACACCAGAACCTTCTTCTATTAAAAATCAGGAAAATAACAAACATAAGAAGCCAGAGTCTGTGTTTCCTGAAACTGTACTGAGTATCTAGCATGTTCTGAGGCTCTGTCTTGGGGACAAACTTCATCATGGCTCCAAAGGAAAAACAGTCCGTGTGATTTTTCCTAAGGATAACTCGAGCTTTTGTGTCTCTATTTTACACTCTCCTTCACCCACCTGCCAGCACACCGCCCTCTCTACCCCTGCTCATTCTGGATGAGCAACTAGGACAGCCCTACCTGAGTTATTTTTCTCTTACATCATCAGTGCCTCCTTCATTGTTGGCTGATTTAATTCAGCTTCATTTCCTTGACCTTTCTTCCTCTTCAGCTGAGTTATAAATGGTCAGTTCCATCTCTACCTTCCATGTCCACTGCTGCCTGAGAACCACTGTATCCCCCATGCCCACTTCACATTGTTTTCTCGGCACCCAGCAGGTGGGCATCGATTCCACCCACTGCACCCTCACAGGACATTCTGATAGCTACATAAGTGAATGACCTCTTTAGGGGTTCATTTCCAGCGCAAATTGACACTGCTGCCTCTTTTCACTTGGCAAAAACATGAATCCCCCGTATTTGTTAAGGAGCACCCCAGATTATGACATATCTCTTATCTTTGCTGCAGCCCTAGACTGGCACATTCCCTTCCTGCAGCTCTGACTTCTCTCCTAAAACCCACATCCGTTATTCTAATAGCCTGCCTGCCTCCTGGGTATCTCACCTGCATATGCTGATGACGTCTCTAACCTGGTGTACACAGTTGGCTCTCTGCATCTGCGAGTTCTCCATCTTTGAACTCAACAAACTGAGGATAAAAGAAAAAAATTGGAAAAAAAAATTCCAGAAAGGTCCAAAAAACAAAACTTGAATTTGTCATGTGCAGGCAACTATTTACACAGTATTAGTGTGGTCTTAGGTATTATAAGTCATCCGTGCTGTGCTGAGCTTAGTCGCTCAATCATGTCTGGCTCTTTGAGACCCCGTGCACTGTAACCTGCCAGGCTCCTCTGTCCATGGGATTCTCCAGGCAAGAATATTGGAGAGGGTTGCCATGTCCTTCTCTAGGGGATCTTCCCAACCCAGGAATAGAATCCAGGCATCTGGAGATGATCTAAAAGTACACGGAGGTTGTGTGCAGGTTCTATGCAAACATTATGCCATTTTAGAGCAGTGGATTTTGGTATCTGTAAGTGGGGGGTCCTGGAACCAACCTCCCATGGATACAAAGAGACAACCAAACAAAAATGAAGTTTTTCTACCTAGAGCTTCCCCTCTTTCTTTCATCCTTATATTGGTTAACATGACCACCATTTTGTCTTTAAAATCAGCCACTTCTTTCTCCCTAATTCTTCCCTCAAACTCGATGAGCTGGACTCAAAGATATAAAGAAGGAATAAAGGATTTTACTTTAATGTTGATAAAACAATAAACTATGGAAAATAGTTCTGTTCTAAAATTTAGTAATAATTTTATTACTAAAATTAAATTTAGTAATAAACCATGGTGTGTTCCAAAGTATGGATGATACTCTTTCTCAAGAAGTATTGGTGGATGATTCTTCTCCTGAGTTTCACAGAAAATTCTATTTGATCTTGACAAATGGAAACACCAGAAATTTCACTTGCATTAAAAAGAGCTCAGAAAAATCTCAAAGACTCTGTATGGCTGTCCGAGGCCCTTTCACCCCTCTAGAAGAGAGGACAGTCACAAAACGCTGGGTAAACACCCTCCACAACACACACACATGCAATACCCAACCTGTAATTCTGAAACACTTCTTTTAATTTTTTCCCCAGATTTATTGAGAAACAATTGACATATGTCACTGTATAAGTTTAAGGTACACAGCATGATGGTTTGATTTATATTTATTAAGAAATGATTACCACAGTAGATTTGGCAAACATCCATCTCTTCTTATAGACATAATGAAAAGAAAGAACTAAAAAAGATTTCTCCTTGTGATGAGAATTCTTAGGATTTACTCCCTAAAGAACTTTTCTACAGATCATACTGTACATTACCTCCCCAGTACTTATTTTTCTCGTAACTGGAAGTTTAGAAACAAACTAAAGCCTTGCCCCTCTTTGTGACCTATGTTTTCCTCCATTTCTAGTTAAGGATGGACAGCTGCTGTTATCCACATTCTGAATACTCCATCTGAAACAATGCATTGTGTCGGGGCCACTATTTGAGAAAAATCAAAAAATAAAACTATGGTGCCAACTAAGAGAGTGATTTGTGAGAACAAATAATGCATGGCCAATTTGTCTGGGCAGTAATGATATAAACCTGGCGCACCATGAAAGATTTACACCTGCTGTGGCGTCAGCTCAAGCTCTCCGCTGCCTTCCCCTCGGCTGCTGGCATGCTGAGTCTGTGTGTCTGTCTGAGGCAGTAACCTCAGGCAGGGGAGTGGCTGAGTTTGGCTACTGAAATCTCCCACTTATCCACAGCAGCATGTTAAATATCGTTGACTAACCATTATTCATCCAGATCTTACTTCCCCAAAGACAAACTATGATTGAGTATCCTTAGCCCAAATTATACTGAGCACCTGAGGGTCGCTAAGAAGGTCCACCATCATTGTCGGCTTCCGCCAGAATTTGCATGTTGGTGTGATGGGCTGCAGCGCCTGCAGGTGTGCCTTGCCAAGCATAGTTAGGCTCCCAGGAAAGCCTTTTCATTACACATTCTACCCTACGAACAGTACTGAGTGTGTTTCAAGAAAGGGTGCTCCATAAGTGATGAGAGTTCTTCATTCTCTAAAGAAAAAGAAAAAATTAAAAAAAAAATAAAACTTTTCAAGTCAAGAAATTACTCCTCTGGTTAGTAGGAGAAAATGGAAAAAAAAAAAAAAAACAATATTCAGGTAAATGGAAAAAAGAACNAGAGTTCTTCATTCTCTAAAGAAAAAGAAAAAATTAAAAAAAAAATAAAACTTTTCAAGTCAAGAAATTACTCCTCTGGTTAGTAGGAGAAAATGGAAAAAAAAAAAAAAAAAACAATATTCAGGTAAATGGAAAAAAGAACATCTTCTAAAGTGAAAAAAAGTAGAAAGCACATAAAGGAGCAGAACTGAGGAAAATAGAAAAATGTCTTCCTTAAGGGTAATTTATCTGTGATATAGTCTAAACTTATTCTACCAATTTCAAACAGAATAACATCTTTATGCTTGAACGTGTCTCTATTCTAGTAATGGAAGATAGTTTTGTAAGACATGAATTTCTCTTTTGTTTTCTAATGTAATTATTTTCATAGCTACGCATGTATGTCCTTGATAACAATAATAGACTCTTGGTGCTAATTGAAACACCCACTGACCCTGTCCTAAAATCTTGTACCACCATCAACAGAAAGGGCTGCCCTCTGGCCTTCACTGATCCCAGGGGTGCAAGGGTATCATGTTGAAATAGGGATCTCTTGGAGCAAAGGTCATGTCACTAGTAATGGTTTCAGGTTCAGCTCTTCTTTTCACCTTAATCAAAAGGCTGAATATTTGACAGAACTGTAACATGTGAGCTATCCTCAATTTATAGCTTTAGTATCAGTTGCTGAAATAGAGTTCTGAGACCCTTAGCTTAAATATTTTATGAAAACTGCCTCCTCTGACAGAAATGTTAATAATTTACTACACGATGGGCTATACTCTACGATTCAGAAGTAGTTATTTAGTAATAGTTTTGTATTTGGTAGGAAAGCTTAGTAGATAACTCTTTTGATGTACATTTTAATCTGAAATGGTGAGTTTTTTTCTGCAAAACTGTTAGCATAAAAAGGTGTATGAGTGAATACTCATTTTAAAGTAAGTTTCTAATTTTTAATTTTTTTTTTAAAAGCCAGAGAACCGAGAGCATGTTTTTGGGCTATGCCAACATGTCTTGCCAAAGTCTGGTTTGGATGTTAAATATTCAAAGCCCACGCATTGCTATGTGGTTCCATTTAGCCAAGAACTTTCCTGAGATATCGAGGGAAATCTCCTGGACAGGCATAGGATTTGGTAGGTTGTCAAGAGGGTTTCATTGTCCTGACGGGATCTCCCTGTACAGGGTTTACTGGCTCCGAGGTAGTTACAAAAGAGAGCATCTATAATCAACAGCTGTGTCCTGATGTTTTGCCAATCTGAGCTCATAAAATATGACATCGGTAACATATTTTAAACATGGTTTGCTTTTGTCTTTTCAACACCAAAACTCCCACTTCTGCATTTTCTTTCATCCAAGGCTTTCTACTACTTTAAGGGCATTAATTATGCCATACAAAATCCTCCCAGAGTAATTATTGGTGTTACTGTTATTCTAATTATCCATAATACCAACAAATCCATTTTCTATATTGGATTGCATCATAGAAATACCTTCATGGAATATGCTTTAATGTTACTTTGAAACAGCTGCTGCCTTGTTGACAAAGAATTCTGAAATGCACACCACAGACTCTTCCCTGTTTCACATTGTGCTTTCCACGTTACATTCTGGCACTCAACTTCTTTTTCTAAAATGCCTCTTCCCTACACAGACTTTTCCCTGTGAGTAGGAATTAAGTTCACCAGCTACACTTCCTAATTAATTTCAGACAGACTGATGCTATGCACATCAAAGAAAGAAACAGCTGCTGAAAACCCAACTTTGACTTACTACCCATTGCAGGAAATATAAAGAGGAGGGCAATCTTTCTAGAAGCTTACAATTGTAGGAGCAGGTCAGATGCAGAACAGAGCACAGGAGTAAGTCTGGTGTCCCATGATGGTGACAAAAGGAGAGAGGAAAACAGTCTGGGAGGAAGACACGTAGGGGAGCTGGAGATGACAACGCAAGCTGGATATTCTGGTGATAAACTTGAAGCTGAAAGTTCAAGTTTGTTTTTATAAATATAATGAGAAACTTTTGGAAACCCTAAGGAGATGATAACATGATCCAAGGAGTGGCCAAGGAAGACTCATTGGAGGTGGCCAGCTGTCTCCCCCTCTCTCCTGGAGACTGAATGGCGGGAAATGGGCATTGAGGGATTTAGATTACAGCAAAAGAATACATTTCCAACAGTGAGACTTTATTAAACAAATAATAGAAGAGGTTAGAGAAGGAAACTGTGAAAATGTCATCTGTGTGAGTCTTTAAAATTGGGATATATTTTCAACAACCTAAAGAATGGAGCAGGCTTCCCAGGTGCCTCAGTAGGAAAGAATCTGCCTGCCAATGCAAGAGATGCAGGTTCGATCCCTGTGTCAGTAAGATCCCCTGGAGAAGGAAATGGCAACCCACTCCACTGTTCTTGCCTAGGAAATCCCATGGACAGAGAAGCCTGATGGGCTACAGTCCATGGGGTTACAAAGAGTCGGACATGACTGAATGACTCAACAACAATAACAGAACGGGGCAGTGAGGCATGGAGTGTACTGAGTCGCAGCCACAACCATTAACCTCCAAGGATTAACAAAGGCTCCTTGTCTCCATCTGCTTGGATTCCTCCTCCACGCTTGATGGTCAGAGTGAACCCGCATGGTCCTTCACAAAGCAACCCCTGACCCAGAGAGAGCGTCTGCAAGGTAACCAGCACAGGGGAGCCCGGACCAGATGCAGGGAATCAAGACTCAGCTTCTGTATGATATGAACCCACAGCATTAGATTCGTTTGCAGAATCCTTCACAAACTCAGCCCACCCCCTCAGATTTTAAATCTGGCATCCTCAGAAGATGTTTAGCCTTTGATTTAAGATACTACTGAAATCACCGCTTTATCCATCCAACAACTCAGATGCTTACTGTGTATAAGTGGTAGACACAGAGCAACAGAGAGTCAGCACCACCCTGGGAAAGACAGGCATGTAAATGGTTAATTATGCACCAGAGTGACCATGTCAGGACAGAGGGAAGCTCAGAATGTGGGGGAAGCTCAGATGGCAGACACTGACCCCAGACACACCGTACAGCGACACAGGCAGGCACAGAGTGATCCTGGGAGAAGGAGTCAGGCAGGTGACCGCAGGGCAGAAAAGGGTTCTTTCCAGATAAAGGGCAAGGCGTGTTGGAAGGCATTAGGTGCCCTCACAAAAGAGGATGGTGAGAAAGCCTATGGCATGGGGAAATCTGGCAAAATCACCATTACAGTCTCAACTGGCATTCTCTCTGCCTTCCAGAGATGCGGGTGCTTTTTACAATATTTAAGTAAGACCTTCAGCCTTGATTAGAGCATCTGTCATATGAATATGTATTTGCTGGCTCCTAAGAAGAATGTGTTAGACATGAAATCCTAATGCCCTTTTGTTTATCAATGGCCACTAAGAACTGTAATCAAGCCAAGTTCTCTTATCTAAACAAAACTCACTAAATGTAAGGGTAGATGTCTAAACAGAAAACATGATTTACTGATCACTGATTTCTCCCCCCGTAAACATTCACTCTTCATTCATGACATATATTCCTATATGTGGACACATGTGTTTATGCATAATATCCATCAATCGGGGGGGAAAAGGGTGTCACATGGAATATATGATTTGGCAAGCTAGAACTCAAGATTTACCGAGAGGCAAAAAGAAGCTTCAATGCATTTTTAAAAAGTTTTTCCTGTTATATATCAGCTCAAACTATAAAACTCAGAGTAAACATAACCAAAGTTGTGTTTGTAGGTTCATCACCCAGTGGGGCTTCTTCATAGCCTTTGTCCACTTCGTCAGCATGGCTAAGAGGTCGCTAATAGGAAATATGGATAAGGTCTCTGCCAGGGGTCAAATTATAGAAATCTCACAAAGGGATATAAATTCAATTTATACAAGAAAGAGAGAGGAATGTCAATGTATGATTAGTAGAAATATGGGTTTGGGCTAGGCTGCCTGGCCTACACACGTCCTGTTTCTTTTCAGCACGGACACCTGTACTATTCTCCAACCCCACCCTCATCAAAGGTGTGTAAACCAGAAACTGTCCACACGGGGAGGCTGCACAAATCTGCCTCCAGGTTCAGAAGCAGGAACCTGAACCCCAACTTCTCTGGGGTCTTTCCAATGATCCCCCCCCATTTTCTTCTCCCCATCTCTTTGCCCTTACGAAGGATTTACTCAAAGACTGAGATTTTTTTGGACAGGCAATTGCTGTTGTAACACAACCTTTTCAAGGGTTAAGTGTAAATGAATCAGAAACATATGGCTTAAATTTCCCACAAAAATTGAACTCATATGGACTCAGATATGAAAGGGAAAACAGTGTTTTCCAAAGAATGGTTTGAGTTTTGAAAAATTTCAAGTGCTGGGAAATGGTTTAGGTATTCACTTTGACTTTTAACTATGGCCAGAAATCAGTCATCCATAAAACCCCACAACTTCTTTCTCTTCAATAATGCGTCATGCTCAGGGAAAGCTACATATATAATGATCATATATACTGATATATAGAGAAGCACCCATCTTCAAAATTTTGTAAAGACCTCCCACAGAATCAGATGAGAATGAAACCAAGAAAAGTGCACGTGTATTTTCTGGGAATCGTGAAAATTCACTCTGATTTGGCAGGTCTCAGGTGGGGCCTTAAATTCTATACTGACAGCAAGCTCCCAGGTAATGCTGATGCCAATGGTCCATGGACCCCACCAGGGCAGCAAGTTCCCATGCTGATCGTCATGTAAGTCATTTAATACCATGTTTACAGATCTCTGGGCTGCCTGAGATTCCTATTTGTTTGACGACCCCCAAAAAAAAAAAAAAAAAAAAAAATCCAAGCAAAATTACATAAATGAAAATTAAAATATCCTGCTAAAAAGGTATGGATAATTGCTCTGAAATTTACATGACAATATTCACTGATTAGCAGTAATGAGTAATGTATTCATTACGACACATGAACAATGAGAAAACAAATAAGAAACAGTAAATATTCATCATTAGCAGCTCTGCTACCACTTACATCCTAATCCAACGGGGAATTCTCTCACAAAATCTTCCAAATCATTCCGGACATCAGAGAGACAGCCGGTTTTGAATTCAAGCACTTTGTGTTTACCACATGACTGATTAGTGAGACATCCGCTAGTCTTTTGCATGCATGGGTTTTGCACATACAGATGTCTTATTTTCACAACTAGATTTTTAACCTCTGCGAGGGTGGGGACGGCCTTCTTCCTTCCTGAATTCCCCAGAACCCTCAGTGTGCTTTCTCAGTTGACTATGAAACCACCCGCAGGGCCTATATAACCATACAGCGTCCTGGTAAACCACAGATGGCGATTTCTCATGGCTGTCCAACAGCCACAGCCGTTTCTACAATGTCAGAATTCATGCTGCTCAGCACGCAATAAAGCAGGTTCTATTTGTCACCTGGAGGGAGGGGATGAGGGCAGGGGCTGAAGTTGGAGCTGGATAAGGAAACACGCATGCTCTGAGAAAACATTCACTCTTTACCCACAAGGCTACTGAAAAATGTGTGCCTTCTTTCTTCCCTCCGGGGTTGAATAGGCCCATTTTTCATACATGCAGCTTTAGAGGAACCTTGTTAAGATGAAGAATACTACCTTTCTCCTGCTGGGTAAAGGAAAGCAGAGAAGCAGATCCCTAGCATCCCACCACAATGGCAACATGAGCAAAGAGATGAGCAAGCCCCTCCACTTCCAAACCATGACCTCTGACTGCATCTTCAAGAGCAAAGTAATCCCAGCTTTGGAAAAACCCACTCGCAAACCTGATACTGAAAGAACCACTGGTCACTGCCCTTCCTTTTCCACAGAAGAGCACCTGGGCTGCACTCACACAGAAGGTCCTCCCAGGAACTGAAGAAGGGCAACCAGCCAGTGTGGCCCCAGAATCCTACCTGTGGGATCCCATCTCTGCTCTGAGTTTTTCTGCAGCTGAGACCCTAAAGCCACAACCCCTATCACCAAGGGAGCCGCACAGTCTGCTGATCACCCTCAAGCAGGGACAGGAACCATTTCCACCTTGCAGCATGTTACATGGTTGGCCACTTGGTCACGGATGCGATGTCCTATGTGCTGGTTGGCTGGCTGACCCAAGCGTGGGTCACAAAACTTAATGATGCTCTCCAGGAAAATGTACACAGGCCCAAACAGAAATAATAGTGCTCTCTATTTGAGTAGGACTGTTCAAAATGGACTTCTCAAAGATACGATGTCAAATTCACCCTTCAAGTGTTAGTTGAACAGCAACAATATGCACAGCATGATGCTAGACTGAGTTTTTGAACAGTGCTGATTTTTCTTCTCATCTTTTAACTGCAGAGGGTTGCAGTCTAGGTGGGGAGACAAGAGACACACATGTAAGCAGTTAAGCTGTGTTACAGAGCCAAGGGTGCTCATGTCATGAAACGGTAAGAGCTACAAGAAAGAGGGTCCTGAGCTATGTCCTGAAAGTCAGGAAAAATGAGGAAAGAAAGATAAAGGTAAAGCGTTCCAGATTGAAGGTATGCAGTCCTGAAACCCTGAGGCTCACCTGCCTGACTGGTGCAACAAGGGCAAATCAGGTAGGAATTTAGGTTGTGGTTAAAGTTAAGAAAACCATCAAATCAAAGTCTGGATGCCAGCCAGAGAGTGGACGCTTTCCAAATAATGCCTCAGAATTCTAAGATGCTACAGAGATGACTCAAAATTCTCAAGGACTTGTATTAAAGTATATAAATGTAATACATTTAACCTTAAAAATAAGTTCATGCTAATAAAATAAGGCTGTTTTGATTAGTTCTATGTACTGAGTTTCTATATAGCGTCACTGAAAAGAAAAGAATAAATGATAAGGGAGAGCTATCTTTTTTAGTTATTACAGGGAGGAACAACATTAGTTAATTTCAAGTATTTTTCTTTTCTTTACAATACAAATTCACTTCAAGATTAATTTAAAATTCATTGTACTTTAAAAATAATACAAATGCTTCATTTGACACTTGGAGGTCCTGGTACCTATGATGGCAAAATTATTACAGCATCATATTATTAATTATATCAATCTGGCCACATCACATGATATGATGAGAACTAATTAAGTCAGAACATGTACTGTTATGGGATTTAACTGCACATGGTCAAAAAGAACTGCCTTCTGCTTCCTTAAATATACAACATCTACATTAACTTCACGGCGAGTTAAGCATCAGGCAGGGCTGGCCGATGATGGGCTTTTGTCCTTGAAGACTACAGAAAGATATTAATNCAGTGTGGCCCCAGAATCCTACCTGTGGGATCCCATCTCTGCTCTGAGTTTTTCTGCAGCTGAGACCCTAAAGCCACAACCCCTATCACCAAGGGAGCCGCACAGTCTGCTGATCACCCTCAAGCAGGGACAGGAACCATTTCCACCTTGCAGCATGTTACATGGTTGGCCACTTGGTCACGGATGCGATGTCCTATGTGCTGGTTGGCTGGCTGACCCAAGCGTGGGTCACAAAACTTAATGATGCTCTCCAGGAAAATGTACACAGGCCCAAACAGAAATAATAGTGCTCTCTATTTGAGTAGGACTGTTCAAAATGGACTTCTCAAAGATACGATGTCAAATTCACCCTTCAAGTGTTAGTTGAACAGCAACAATATGCACAGCATGATGCTAGACTGAGTTTTTGAACAGTGCTGATTTTTCTTCTCATCTTTTAACTGCAGAGGGTTGCAGTCTAGGTGGGGAGACAAGAGACACACATGTAAGCAGTTAAGCTGTGTTACAGAGCCAAGGGTGCTCATGTCATGAAACGGTAAGAGCTACAAGAAAGAGGGTCCTGAGCTATGTCCTGAAAGTCAGGAAAAATGAGGAAAGAAAGATAAAGGTAAAGCGTTCCAGATTGAAGGTATGCAGTCCTGAAACCCTGAGGCTCACCTGCCTGACTGGTGCAACAAGGGCAAATCAGGTAGGAATTTAGGTTGTGGTTAAAGTTAAGAAAACCATCAAATCAAAGTCTGGATGCCAGCCAGAGAGTGGACGCTTTCCAAATAATGCCTCAGAATTCTAAGATGCTACAGAGATGACTCAAAATTCTCAAGGACTTGTATTAAAGTATATAAATGTAATACATTTAACCTTAAAAATAAGTTCATGCTAATAAAATAAGGCTGTTTTGATTAGTTCTATGTACTGAGTTTCTATATAGCGTCACTGAAAAGAAAAGAATAAATGATAAGGGAGAGCTATCTTTTTTAGTTATTACAGGGAGGAACAACATTAGTTAATTTCAAGTATTTTTCTTTTCTTTACAATACAAATTCACTTCAAGATTAATTTAAAATTCATTGTACTTTAAAAATAATACAAATGCTTCATTTGACACTTGGAGGTCCTGGTACCTATGATGGCAAAATTATTACAGCATCATATTATTAATTATATCAATCTGGCCACATCACATGATATGATGAGAACTAATTAAGTCAGAACATGTACTGTTATGGGATTTAACTGCACATGGTCAAAAAGAACTGCCTTCTGCTTCCTTAAATATACAACATCTACATTAACTTCACGGCGAGTTAAGCATCAGGCAGGGCTGGCCGATGATGGGCTTTTGTCCTTGAAGACTACAGAAAGATATTAATTTCAGTTTTGCAATTCATTCAGAAAATTGCCTTGATAACTTGGAAAAGCCTTGTTTATGCTTTCTGCCTCTGTGTGTGTGTGTGTGTGTGTGTGTGTGTATGTGCAAACACATGTGAGTAAATGTGCATGTGTCTAAACCCAAAGAAACCATGCCAGCCGTAAAGGAAATTAAAAATAAACTTAAATATGCTTCCATATGCCAGTGCAGGGGCCCCAGAGACTTGATCATAAACTCGCACATTTAAATTGTCTCCATGAATTTTTGATTCAAAAAGTGTACCAAGCAATTTCATCATCACAATCACATAAAACAAAATATATTTCCACTTGGGGAAAAATATTCCTCGGGCAAGCAATGGGATATTTAATTTAGACGTTCAAGTATCAGACAATTTATAATAAATGAACATTCTGGATTTTTAAAAGCCTAATAAAGCTACTACTTTGCCTTGTATTAGAAGGTAATATAGAGTGACAAATATAGAAGATATAAGAAAGGGAATTTAAAACAATCAAATTTATGGGATGATTGAGAGTTTTAAAGTAAAATTATATTAACAATTTAAGTGTTAAATCCCTGTGTGTCAGCTCATTCCAATCCCCTTATATTGCTAAAGAGAAAACAGGTGTTTAAGTTCTTACACTACATTTTTCATACTTCCACCACTGTTTTCCTCTAGCTGTATCAAGATAATTTTCAAATAGTGACTTTAGTTACTGAGCATCCTTCATACAGGGATGACTGAAAACAACCCATCAGTAGAGAAAGAGGTCAATCTCTTATTCAAATATCCAACAAACACATCCCTCTAAATTTTATTTCAGATTTTTGGATTAAAAGTTATCTGACATGATTTTTAAAATAAGAGGTTGTTATAAAACTGGAGGGTGTCACCATGCTCCTACAATGACTGGCACTTGTCTGCATGTGGACTGCTGGCACTTGATTTATTAGATTCAAGAAAAAAAAAAGAATTGAATCAATTTAATTTTAATTCCAATTTAAAAAATGTGTCTGGCAATTAAATGACAGTCACAGACTTTTAAGCCATGAGGATGCAAAAATAGGGACAGCGAGTCTCACTAGTGTGTAACGTTATTAAGAAAAATTTCAGCAAGCATCAATTAAACGGGGGAAAGCTACAGAGCGCTGGCGATTAAATTCGTAAAACTGCTTGTTAGCAGAAAATCCACTTGTTTATTGAGAGACAGCCTCAATTAGCTGATGGTGGAAGTGGATAATTTGTTTATTGTTTCCACTTTGAGGAAAGGTTTTCTTACGTATTTCCAACCAAAATAATGGCCCCAGTGGTGTTGCGTTTTGCCTCTGGGGCAGCTCCTGCCACCTGTACCAGCTGCCTTGGTCCCCATCCCCACCTCCACCCTAGGCTTGCCGATCACTCTCTACACCACCACACACCTTGGAAGAGGCCTAGATTTCTCAGGTTAAGGGACTTAGGTGTTGCCAAGGTTGGTGCAATCAGATCCAAAAATGACTACAATTAAAAAAAAAAGTTTGCAAGGGGTAAGCTCCGCCATAGGGATGAAAGAGAGCCAAGGATGAAACCTTAAATAACAAAAGCACCTGAAGTCTCAGTGCTTCCATTGGTACAAGACTGTCAGTGGGAAGTGATTTGCAGTTATGCACAATGAAGGTTTTTTTCTTTAAAAATCCTTCCTAGGGTCTTCCCTGGGGGTCCAGTGGTTAAAACCTGCATTTCCACTGCAGTGGGCACGGGTTTGATCCCTAGTCAGGGAACTAAGATCCCGCACGCCATGCAGCATGGATGAAAAAATTAGATTTAAAAAATAAACTAACAGTAAAAAATCCTTCCTAAGAGGAGTGCAGTTGGAGGAATCTGTGCCATTATTTGTTGTTGTTTTTTTTTTATATATAAATGTCTTGATCTTCGAATCTAAGGCTAGTGCTAGTATGGATATATATATATGCAGAGACATTATGCGTATTCATATGTATAAAAAGACACAACATATTTAGAGACATTATATATATGCATATGGAAGGCAAGAAAGTAGTGAAAGGACATGCAGTCTTCTAAAAATATACCAAATATTGAACACTGCGCTCAGGCACAGCAAATGCTAAAAACGGGAGCAGGAAATAACCAAGTGCTGGGCACAGCTGTGGCCAGTGCTCTGCCCACTGTCCTCCCCACCCTCTACACAGCTCCTGGACTTCTATTCTTCTTGTGGATGCATCTTGGTCTATACCTCTTTTAGAGCTGAGATTTGCATTCCTGAGTTGATGGAAGAAGAAAAAAGATAAGACAAAGACCTCCCAAATCAGTTTGACAAGTGTTCATCAAGCAGATTTCAAAATGTTTAAGACAGACAACCTCTATCTTAGACAAAATAAAGTTTAAAAACTGTCATCCTTTCTTCTCTCCAATTTGGTCTGCTCACTGAGCTGCCAGCTTTCAAGCCTGACCCTTCCTTGATATCCACTTATTGTCCCTAAACCTCAACCCACTGGGCAATTAGAACACAAGAACTGCTCAGCAGCAGCCGCAGTTTAGTCGAATGCCTGATCAAGGAGTTCCCTTGAAAGGGCAGCAAGCCTGCGCCTGGCTGAGGAACATCACAGCCGCTTTCAAGATGCTGCGACGTCCGCCCTCACAGTTAACAGAGCGACTCCAGGGAGAGGGAGTCCTTGCTTCCCCAGCCCTCACTTCTTCATCTGCTTTGGCAGCGCTGCCCTGGTGGGGTCTCGCAGCCCTTGGCCACTCTGATTTCTTCAAGTGTTTCCGACCTTATAAAGCTGTTTATGCAAATTACTATCACTGGGCCTGAGAATGTACTGCAATAACACATAACCTAAAGCAGTGGTCCCCAACCTTCTCGGCACCAGGGACCAATTTCGTGGAAGACAATTTTTCCATGGACCAGAGGTTTCAGGATGATTCAAGCACACCACATTTATTGTGCACTTTACTTCTTTCTATTATTATTACATCAGCTCCACTTCAGATCAGCAGGCATCAGATCTCAGAGGTTGGGGACCCCTGACCTTAAGGATACAGAAAAATATTTCTGCAGAAGTATCTTCTATTGTCTTTGCTGTAAAAACTAATATATATAAAATTTTTACATTTGATCAAAGTGATTTCATTAGAACAATATATTTTGGGTTGCAGATCTCAGTAAATTGTACATTTATAGAGACAAGGAGGATAAAAGATGTATTGTGAATAGATTGAGATTTTTCTAACAAAACAACCAATCAACTTTCCTCTAACATAATTACCTGCAGGAAAGTTAGTTTCTTATATTCATATATCCAAGTACAGAAAATGGAAAAACCTAAGATTTCAGCAGCAAAAGGGAAGATTATGACAGTCAAGGCATCTTGGGGATGGGTTAACCCACAGCCCACTTTCCACCAGACCACTTAGACACGCATGCATGTGCGCTAATTCGATTCAGTCTTGTCCGACTCTTTGCGACCCTATAGACTGTAGCCCACCAGGTTCCTCTGTCCATGGGATTCTCCAGGCAAGAATACTGGAGTGGGTTGCCCGTTTCCTCCTCCAGGGGATCTTCCTTACCCAGGGATTGAACCCACGTCTCATGTCTCCTGCACTGGCAGGCAGGTTCTTTACAACTAGCACCACCTGGGAAGCCCCACAGAGACGTAGGTGCAAACATAATTTTTTTCTTTTTAAGACAAGACAATGAGTTTTCATGTTTCTGTGAAAAAAAGAAGTCCACAAGTGAGAATGCTTCACAAACACTGACCTTTAGTGTAAGAATTTCTCCTAAGGAAAATCAGGGATAAGAAAGTAATCCTCATGGATCCTCCTTACTGAGTGGCTTCTATGGAATTATCTGCAATCACCATGTAGAAATGGACAGAGCTGCCTCCTTCTAAACTCGTAATTAAATGCTTGATGCATAGGGGTTGGCGTTTATAGAGGGATGAACACAACTCCAAAGAAGAACGCTTTGAGATAGAAGGAATGGAAAAAACAATTTGGTAATCATAGATACACATAATCATTTTCACTTCCCATAGTCTGCATGGCATGCTGCACTCCACGGAGTCGCAAAGAGTGGGACATGACTGAACAACTGAACTGAACTGAGTCTACGTGGTGGTTAGCTAACACAGTGCTTTCATAATTTTTAAATGATTATAACTGTTTCACTAATGATGCAGTTGAGGTTCAAAGAAGATACATGATTTGGTTAGAATGTGATATGAAAGAAGCACTGGAATGAGGACTGGATACCAGGGTCCTGGAGCTGTCAGGGACTGGTGGCCTCTGCCAGGTCACCCAGCCAGCCAGGCAAGAACACGGCCACCACCCCTGGGCCCCCCTCCCATGGGAACTGAGGGAGAGGAAAGCCAGGAATGCACTAGGGCAGGGGTAACAAAAGATACCAGTATCTCTCCCTGCCCTTCCAACACAGACATAACACACAGGTGGTTCATTTAAAGCATCCCCACATACACACCAAGTTAGGGAGTGTATTTTTAAATTTACTGCAGGTCACAGACGCCCTGAGTGGAGGCATCTATAAACAGCATGCAGATTGGAAGGGTAGCCCTCTGGTGGAACATTTCAACTGTGTGACTGTGGCTGCTAGGAACAGTCCTCGAGGACACGTGGCATCCTTCAGCTGGAGGCAGCCTGTGAGTGTGGCAGGCGTGGAACCGAGAGGTGGTTTCTGTCTTCTGGTAACATGAGAAACCTGGGTGTTTCCGTGGAGGAAAAGCGAAGCTTCACATAAATCAACTCAAAATGTAAACATACCACTTAAAAGATTAATCAAGGTGATTACAGAAAAATAGTGCAGAAAATCTCTGGAACAATCCAAGATAAATAAATGTCCCCGGACTCGAAAGAAATTCAGAACTCATTTGTTCATAACGTGACTTGACTTTCTTCACATAACTCATGCCGAATACCACATGTCTGACTACATCTGTCCTAAATGAAATTACCTTCCAGTTACTATCTGATTCTCATCCAGGAACCCTACACAAAGCACATATTCAGGTTTATGAACAGGGAAACGAAGTTCAGGGTTTAAAAAAAAATCAACAAAAATAATCACAATATCCATCAAAGAGAACCATGCTATCTCAACTGCTTCCTTTGGGAACACATGAAAAAAGAAGAATAAGCATGTATGCAGGGGGCAGGTATACGTAGGCCAGCCTGTGGCTAAAACTCATTACTAGGACAGAACACCAGTAACCTAGGCAGGCAGAGAAATAGGAGAGGCCAGTTCTTAGCATCCACCAGGACAGCAATCTCTAGAGGGGTCTGAGTTGCGGTTTTGTTGAGGCAGTGAGGTTTGATGGACTCTCCAAGAAGGAGAAAACCACATCTATGGTACATGGTAATCTGGGGAAATAGGATTGCAGACAGAAGAAACAGCAAGTGAAAAGGGCCTGGGGCAACAACAAAAAAAAAATGTATTTTTGAACAAGAAAAGCCTCATCAGCAGGGGTACAAGCGCTCAGCTCAGTGTGCAGTACTTACCCTGCATACACAAGAGTGTTACGTTCCTTTTCATCTTCTGAGCTCTTTCAGATTGGAGACGGGGCTAGGTTAAGTAATCCAAAATGATTCCCTAAGCTGCAACATAGTTTTGGTCACCAGGGAGGCAACTAACACAGGAACTTACTAGCTGGGTGACCTGGGACCAGCTGCTTCACCTCTCTGAGCCTCAGTGTAAAATGAGGATAATTATTACCATCTTGATGTGATTATCATGAAGATACATGCCTGGCACACAATAGGTGTGCTAAACCACTATTGACATGATATAAATACTCCTGGCTTGACTAGTCTCTTTTAAGAAGGTTGTCTTGGGGATTTTCTTTTAACAAGTCATTAACTTCTCGAGACACTTCAAGCTAATGCACCAAGACCAATGACAAGAGCAGACCAATTATAAACATGGATCAGTCAGCTCTGAAGCCTTAACGCGGTGGGAAGCCATGATCCAATTAAGCAACGTTTGGTTTGTGGATTGCTGTTCAAAAATACGAATCTGTACAACGTCCATTTTGCAAGTTAAAACATTCACAGGCCAAAATTCGGAGACAGATTTACAGGAAGCTTCAGTTTCAACATCTCCAGACCACTTCTGTAAAGTGCTGAAGAAGAAAAGATCCATCAAACCAGAAAGCATGCTTTCAGAAGGTAAATACCATCCAGCATAATCTGTAGTTGTTTATCAGTTTGTCTCTAGTAGATACACGCAAACCTCTCCAGTTTATGAGTTTTTTTTTTTTTTTTTTTCCCTCGCAAATCAGTTCACACCAGAAGTCTTAACAGCCATAGGTAACAAGCCATCTTTCTGGAACATGCTGGCATCTGCTTACATGGGATTGTTCTGCAGCTTCATAATTCAGGAGGTCCCTACAGGAAACATTGTGTTTGACCTCTATGCAAATAATATGGGTACTTTCAGACATGGCTGCTGGTGTTGCATTTGAAAATGTTAAAATCCAGATTCTTCCAAAGGCAAGGGAAGGATGGAAAAGTCGCACAGCTGGAAACAGGATTCATCCTCAGAAATTGCCCCAACTTATCATATCAGGGTCAACTAAATGTGTCAGATAAGAATTCGGTGAATTTACTTTGGCCAGTGCAGCTCTCCTTCTGAGTACACACGGCTGGTGAAAAGCCAGATGTTTTCAATCTGCAAAGCTTAACACCACCACACAGCAAAACCAGCTGGCAACAGCCTGAAAGAAAGCGTGCGTCTTGCTGGGAGGAGTCCCAGTCCCGGCGTGTTTGATCTTTTACACGCATCAAACAGAGCTCCCCTCTTCCCGAAGTCCAGGCCTGTGTCACTACCCTGGCAGCCGGCTCAGCAAGGACTTTGGA
Organism: Neotragus pygmaeus; assembly: GCA_006410875.1. Classification (NCBI taxonomy): domain Eukaryota; kingdom Metazoa; phylum Chordata; class Mammalia; order Artiodactyla; family Bovidae; genus Neotragus; species Neotragus pygmaeus. Next base: position 1,225,449 of record SJYV01054512.1, on the reverse strand, counting down.
AGCAATAGCATCACCTCATTTTTTTTTTTTTTTGTTCTAGAGCTCAAAAGTACTTAAAACAATATACACATCCCCCCACAAGTAGATCTCTCCTTATATACTAGTTACCCATAAGTAACATAAAAATTATTTAACTCCAATAATCTGGTTTTGCCATAGTACAGACATACATGTGCATGAACACAGGATAAATCTCAGCAAGTCATATTCCTTGTATTCTTATAACTTCAGAAAAGCCAGATTGAAGTTGGCTTGTGCCCCAGTCCATGAAGGGTTGTTGTGTAATTATTTGTATTTTTTAAAAATCTAACACAATGGGTGAATCTATCATAGCACACAACTGCTACAACCAGCTCTCAAGCACTTCAAAATTACCCACCCATCCAGGTGATACAAGGGCCCAGGTTCAATCCCTGGTCAGGAAATGAAGATTCCACAAGCCACGCAGTGTGGCAATAAATAAATAAAACATCTAGGGAAATACTGACTTCCTGTATGGTCCAGCTGCTGCCCATCCTCCTATACTGAGCCAAGGTGAGCTGAGCCCAGATCCCTACTCTTAGGTTTTAAACCAAGTACAAGAGCTTGGATAACGAAGAAGGAACAGCAAGAGGTGAAACAATCACCCGGCACACTTCCTGACAAATGCCTGGAGTCGCAGGAGAGAAGCTGAATTGTTATTGGACAGGCCTTCTCTCAACGCAGTCGTGAAATCTAGGTTTATTCCCCACTCAGACTGATCCACATTCTACATCTGTGGTTCTTTCTCCTAAAACTTCCACACAACCTCCCCAGCTCCCACGCCCACAGAGCTAGACTGACTTGGATATTCACTCTGGCGCAAAATCTCTGGCCCTTCTTTGTGATTGGTTACTGAAGGCACCCTCTGGCTCATAGGGGGTTTAGAGAATTAATTAATGCTTGCAAAGTGCTTGTAGATCCACAAGCCGAGGGGTATTATATAAATGCAAATTACTAGCATTATTCTGTTTTCCATAGGGGCAGATTGCCCAGAGCACTCATTCATGCCTTAGAAGAAAACCAAGTCTCCCTATCTAGGTCTTCCTCGGTGAAGTGGGTTGTGGATTTACAACCCAGATCACCAACTTCTACACATCACCCTGACCAGGCCTTTGTGGATTTTTAATTTTTTTTTCCGAGGGGACCTATTTTGGAACTCAGGTTCCTATTTTGTTTCTCAGACTCGAAGCCTGCGAAAAATATCAGAACTCATCATGGAGAGCAAATCTCACTTCCAGAAAGGAATTTCAGCTCTCCCCTTCTCTTCATTGGGAGGAGATAAGACAGAGGTCTTGGTTTTCTGGAAAGTTCGCAGTGTCCCCTGGTAGACTCGGGAGGCCCTGGCCAAATTCCACTTTGAGTGATTACATTCTGCTCACCTCAAGGTCTGCAGCCACTCCAGTCGCGGGAAGTATTTATTGCCACTCTCTGCCCTTGAATGTTTTGCAGTCTCTCTCGGTCCCATTTAAACACACGATGCTTGTACCTGCCGCAGCCCCTCCTCCGGAATAAGGGGAGCAGGCCACCAGCACCATGGCACTGCTTTTAGGGCCTAGACCCCTGGTTTATTTTGCTCTGTAGATTGGAGGAGCCATTCATATATCGTGTTTACACATGTACTCTCTGCCTTATCTCTGTTATTTTCACTTTAGACCTAGAAAAACAGTTGGGAGGTTATGTAAGCATTACCCTGGGTCTTGATCCTCAAATACCTTTGGCAACTTTTATTGGTCTCTGAGAATTCCATTCCTTAGCACTGAAAAACACTCTCTTCTATCATGTCATTCTAACACAACTTTAGGGCATGCTGCCGTAGAGGTCTCCAAACAGGCTAGAGGAAGGGAAAAAGGATTTACATGAGTCTTTTTGTATGTTAAAAACGGAAACAGGGGGAAAGGGAAAGAAAAGGATCACTGTAAGGAATGCTTCATTTGCAGGGTATTTATTGAACAATCCTATGGAACTCAGCCATGGAAGAAGATGACAAGGGCAAGCAGTGGCCACGACTCCCACTCAGGGCTTCATCTCAGAACCAGAACAGTTAATGGGAATGTTGACAGGCTCCAGAGGAGGTGAGGAGGAACAGTTAAGATCGAAAAAGTAAAATAACTCCTTACCTATCATATTACATACACACGTGTGTACATATCGTATATTCCATGGTAGACTTTCACAGTTTTGAAAGTGCTTTACAATGAGCTCATTTAACTCTCACAACAAACCCACAAGTACTACACCCACTCAACAGATAGGGAAACTCTGCCTCCGAGGAGTGGGTGACAGGCCTAAGAACACAGAGCTGGTCAAGGTGCACGTCCCAGACTTGGACCCGAGAGCTTGTTCTCCAGGGAGCAGTGGAGAGGGGTTAGCCTCTCTCACTCTAACTCAACTGATGATATGGAGGAAGAGAACAGAGGAGAGAAGAAATTCAGGTGGAGCGGGCCAGGGATGTTCAAGGAGATGCGTTACAGCTTTCCCAGACACTGGCTTCTCACCAGCACTTCCGTCAGAAAGACCTTCCCACGTGGATCTGCTTATACAAGTTGGAACATGAGGTCTGACCCTCAGTCACAGCTCGGTGTGGTCCCCTGGCCTCTCCTGGCGAGTCTGAGAGGCTTTCTGGAAGAAGCCATCCCAGAGACCGTGGCAGGCCTCAGATTTTATGCCTCAGTTTCCCTCTGATCAGCCTAGAGTGAATTATTATCCCCAGAGAACACTGAGTGGGACCGCTGAGCAGGGAGTGGGGAAGGGGAATCACATAAGCAACGTCCACTTCAAAGGCCCATGTGACCCCCTGCCTCTCCTTCACCGGATATTGAGGGTTCAGCCATCTGCCTCCCCACCAGCCTTGCCCTTCTGGGGTCAGCTCCTTTCTCCTGTGTCCTTCACATTTGATGTCTCCCCTCTCTGCTCCAACCCTTCCCAACAGGACTGTGACTTCCTGCAGCCAGAAGCAGGACTTCGTTTTTCTTGGTATTCCATGTAATACTAACTCCAAGCCAGACATTCCAAAACTGTCTACTGAATTAGCTCCTGAAAAATCTCAAGTCCTTGCAGAACCCACCTTTGCTCTCTCCCACTGTTCAGTTGATAGCATGGACTCTATTCAATGTGTAAGAACATTTCCTTCTGGAGATAGGACCCTGTGCCAGCTGCTGCCAATAGGTTGGATTTCAGTTTATTGGTGTGTGGAGTCTTGGTCCTGGGAGGTCATGGGGGGCAAGAGTGGAGACTTCAAGGACTGGCCCTGAAGGCTGCTGGACACCTTCACAGCTGGCCATTTAGAGACACCATAGCAGCAGCAAAAGGCACGGTACTGAGCAAGAACTGTAACAGAACATCTCGATGCTTCTATTAATACAAGGATAATGAGGCAATTGTGGTTGAAAATTCCCATATGTTAGAATCACATCTGAAAGCTCCTGGCCCATACACTCCTGGACCTTCCACGAGAACAACCCCAACAGGTGCTTGGAAGCTCTTCCCAGGGACGAAGGCGGGCTTGACCCTGGTGCAGATCATTCTCTTCTGCATCTCACCTCGTGGAAAAAAATAGCAAACCACAACATTCATCAGGACATTGCCTGAAAAGGTAAAGCAATCAATTCCAGATTGGAAAGTCTTAGCATAAGGAAGTCACAAAGCATCTTCAGTGACAGCAGTCATGTGGGGGGTTATACATACCCAGCCCCAAATACTTTCCACTTGAATCTCCTTCTGTGACCCCAGTCTCCCCATGTTTTCAGGATAAACTAACATGACAGTTATTAATATACCCACCATAGTAAACTGCTTTCCAACTGGAAGGAAATTAGCAATACGTTCCTTCTTTTTCTAGGGCAGTGTTAACTATGCTTTCGAAAGTAAAGCCACCAGGCTTTGTTTCTAAGGCATTTAACTAAACCACTTTAATCAAGCTAGTCAATCAAAGATGAGCTATATATTCTCCTTCTCTTATGGCAATGAAAACCTTCCTGTCACCCTTGCCAGGGTAGGACAGCAAACCACCAGGTAGGTATGGCTGGGAAGGGAGGATGGAGAACAGATAATTAAAGTGCTCAGGACCACTTGCCCATTGATTTTCCTCTTGTAAGGGTAGCTCAATTGAAATGTTCAGAATAAATCATGTGTTCAAATTATCTTCTAAAGTAAGAGCTGAGAGCATATTGATTAATAATTATTTGCACTAACAGACTCAACTAAGGCAATATCATCAATTATCTTAAAAATTGTCTCAGATCAATCACAATGGAATCAGCTGAGTTTGAAGATGCATTGTCTTCTGCTTAGTATTTTTAAAAGAGATCCACAGAGAGGCTGGGCTACAGAATGGAATCCTAGACAAGCACTGCTGGCCTGGGAAGATGACATGATCACTTCTGCACATACATTGACCTGGACCTTTTAACTGAGGAACGAGTCTCCCACACTTTCCCTGAGTGGGAGGTCTCCATGGTAAACAAATATTTTCCACATACGATATAGGATAAATGTGTATCATCCAAGGAGTGTACTGCTGGTGATAAAACACAAAGTAACAGGCTGGGAGGCCAACCAGTCAGCGGTGCCCAAACATCCAAGCTTACACACATGGATATATGTTATATGCCTAGGATTCATCCACCAAGTAACACCCACGTAGTAGATATGAGAACACCCAGAAGTACCTCCAATCTAATTTATTTGTGCAACCGAATATGACTTGAGTAGACACCACTCCAAAGTTCTGAATAATGAAGACCATACTCAAGCTTATACATCCACTTGGCTTACTCAAAAAAAACATGGCTAATTTTGGCAGTGATGCCCAGTGCCAATTTCCCAAGTCCCCAGAAGATGTTCCACCTACAGCCACCCTCTAAAGTACAAATCTGACCATGTGGCTCCTCCGGTCCTGTCCTTCCTGGCACAGCACTGACTAACTGCACCCCTGCCAAGGACCTCATCCTGACCCTCTGGTCCGATGGCACTCAAAGTGTAGTCTGTGCACTCCTAGGTCTCCAAGACCCTTTCCAAGGGTCCAGAACGGTTTTATAATAATACTAAGACATTGCTTGCCTTCTGTACTGGGTTAACATTTGCAGTGATGGTGCAAAAAAGTGCACCAGGGAGCTGGTGAAACCACTGGCGATTTGGCACAAACCAATAATCGATATTTGGCACCAAACAATAGTGGTGGTTGTGCTCTTCAGCTCCAAGCACTTGAAGGAAAATGAGTGCCATTTTCACTCAGGCACAAACTTGATGAAGTGGTAAATGTTACTGTTAGCAAATTTGACTCCAAGTATACCTCATTTTAATTTTCTCTCTCGAGAAAGCACGCATGCATAAAGCCACTGTGTTACATACAGACTGTCGTATGATGCTTGTTTCAAGAAAAAGCACTTCTGGGATTCAGTTGCAAGCTGAACTAGCCTTGCCCCTCTCCACCACAAAACACCATTTTTAATTAAAAAGAACAAGTAACAAAAATCTGCTCTTCAGACTTCACTATTTAAAAGGAACTTTCTTAAAAATAAACAAAGTGTGTATTTGTCCCTTTGAGGAAAATTAACTGACAATATTTGTGCCAATGATAAAATCTGGGCTTTTTAGGAACAATTCAAACTTTGTAAAATTCACCATGAGTTTGATAACTTCCCTAATACTTTCAGCTTTCTGTTCTGTTTTCTCTTACTGTATAATAAAATTATCACCGTTTGGAAGATCTTTAGAACTTAGTGGACCCATATTTTCCAAGTGACCAATGCCTGGTGTAAGTAAATCATTCAGGGCTGGAAAAAAAAAAAAAAAAAAACAGGTTTTGAGAGCAGAAGAGATCAATAGTTTCAAGGTAACAAAGAAAAGTTCATCCCTGTGGTTTCAGGTTTCACATTAGAATTGAATGAAAGAAGTTACCTCATGTCAGCTTTGGTGTCAGAAAAGGCAATGGCACCCCACTCCAGTACTCTTGCCTGGAAAATCCCATGGATGGAGGAGCCTGGAGGGCTGCAGTCCATGGGGTTGCTGAGGGTCGGACACGACTGAGCGACTTCACTTTCATGCATTGGAGAAGGAAATGGCAACCCACTCCAGTATTCTTGCCTGGAGAATCCCAGGGATGGGGGAGCCTGGTGGGCTGCCGTCTATGGGGTCGCAAAGAGTCGGACACGACTGAAGTGACTTAGCAGCAGCAGCTTTGGTGTAGAAAACTACCCGCAATCAGGTGAACTGTCTTCATAAACTTTAAACAAAACCACCCACTGAACCAGGTTGAATGCAGAGGCACTTATGAGAATCCAGCTGTCTTCTCTTAACAAGCCAGACATTCTAAAAACATGAAGAGCTTTGAAAAAGTATAAAACAATGTCCATCTTCTTAGTACATTTTATTTTGAAGAATAGTTATCTTAAATACAAATGTACTTTGTAATACCGCATAATGAATTACTGTTGATTTTAAAGGAATGAATAAATAAATGTCTTAGTTTAAATTTCAAATATGGCAAATATCAATATCTGTTTACCACACAATAAGCAAAAGGTTCTTTGAAGGCCTCAGTATCACTATGCAATGAGCGTGTGACCAGAGCCCCAGCATACAACAGAAGAGAACACAAAAAAGAAATGGGCCGCTCACAACAACATGGATGGACCTAGAGATTATCACATTATCTGAACTAAATCAGACAAACATCATATGACACCACTTATACCTGAAATCTAAAAAAAAAGATACAAATGAACATATTTGCAAAACAGAAACAGACTCACAAACATGGAAAGCAAACTTATGGTTACCAAAGGGGAAAGGGGGATAAATTAGGAAGTTAGGATTAAAATATACACACTACTACATAAAAAATAGATAATCAACAAGGACCTACTGTACAGCATAGGGAACTATACTCAATATCTTGTAATAACCTGTAATAGAAAAGAACTTGAAAAAAAAATAGATACTACACATATATGTAGTAGACTACACATTTACATAGACATATATATAACTGATTCTCTTTGCTGTATATCTGAAACTAACACAACATTGCAAATCAACTGTACTTCAATAAAAATATTTTTACTTAAAAAAATTAAAAAAAAAAAAAAGAAAAGAAAGCACAACATGCCCAGCCCAGGCGGGTGACAGAAGGACCATGAAGAGGAGCAGCAGGTTTCCAGGCAGATTATGGAAGATGCTGCTGGGGAAGGAGCATTTCAGGCAGAGAAAACAGCATATGCAAAGGCTTAAAAATATGAATGACACGGCATTTTACAAGTCCCAATTTGCAACAACGAGGTGGAGCACAGAATGTGGGGAAGAACAGAGAGAGAGAGGACAGGTTGAATTCCATGCCCAAAACGTGAGAACAGGTACCACAAAGTCTTTCATTGGGGATGTGAGAGATGATTTGTTTTAAGATAAATCTGTTTGGTCAGCAGCATGAAAAGAACAAAGGGGCACAGGATGAGAGTGGGAGAGAGCAGTTAGGATGCTATAGCAGTAAATTTAGGTAAGAAATAAAGCAGCCTAGGTAGTGTCATGGACAATTTGGAGGGAGAGGCGAGCAAATGGAGCATCATTAGCCAGAGGGACGGGTAGGGAAGAGGCCAGTTTGGATCAAAGTTACCAAGTTGAATTGGGATAGGTTGATTGTGTTGAAAGTGGGACCTGCAGGAAAGGGACTCCAGGTGGGCAGCTAGATGGATTCTAGGCTGTGACTGTAGCAATCACTAAAATCAACTGACTGATGGAGAGGCAGTCACTGAGAGAACTAAGGAATCAGAGTGAAAGAAAGAGGAAGGTAAACAGACAGGAAGGCACACTCTAAGCTCCCTATCACAAACATCCCCTGGTCCAAGGAGGAAACATCAACCACCAAGACCCTTCTGAACCTAAAAGGACTTGTTGGATCAACAGTGGACACCACCAATCAGATGTTCTCCAACTCACAATCCCAAAGGCTCAGTATAGGAGGAGCTTTAGCCCCGGGGGTGGGGGTTGGGGTGGGTGAGGATGGGTCTAGGGAAGAAGAGGGAGGAAGGTCAAGGAGGCTGGCATTGAGTTCTGTGACTGCTGAAATGAGGGAACAGAGTCAACGCCCCAAAGGGACAACGACAGTATCACCATCACCCTTTAATTCCTCATGGCAGACACGGAGGTATTCCAGAGGAGGGAACCCAAGTCCAAGAGACTTGTACATGACATGTGATCAAAACTGTTCCATAACAAGGAACTATTTTTATCTCTGAAGCCAGGAAATAGATTTCTCTGGGCTAACACATGGGCTCCATTTCAATCAGAGGACTTGGTCTGAATACACAATCCAGCAGGAAGGCAGAACTTCACCATGGGAAGTGGAACTTTGTGGAATGCTTCAAAATCAAGCATCAACCACTTTCCTGCCTACTTCTTGGGTGGATGTGTCTGAGGAGGAAGCAGTATCAATCTTAGAAGACAGTTGGTGTCTTTTCAACACAAATCTTACACTTTTCAATTATTTGCTTGTTTCACGTGTTGCAAATAAGTCTTCCACTTATTTAAAAGCTTCCAAATGGAGATCAATTTCTTCTCCTTTTCTTCTGGCCCTGGCAAGGCTGGAAGATGCCTGTGAATGGATGGCTTGGGCTACCGTCCTTCCTGTCTTGCTTAAAAAAAAACCTTCTTAGGATCTAGGGGTAGCTGGCTAGCTGTGGTCCGTGTTTCAAGGCTTTCCACGAACTCAGTGCACAAAAGTGTCATAGGAGCTTCATGTGAAATGGGTAGAAACAGTGATATCTAAACCTCCACCCTCACTCTCCTGTCTGTTAGGGGGAAAGGCATTAAAAGCAGAATGCATTTTGATGGCATTCTCACTCTTAGGTTAAACTCAATTTAAAAGTTTGGCTGAGCCAGTGACATCTCCTAAAACTGATTTTTGAAAGAAATGGGAAGACTGCTAAGGAGAAGTCTTCCCTGAATTATACAAAACATCCTTTGAATTAAACAAGTAATTCTTCCCACTGAAGTATCTAATTTGAATTTAAACATTTCTTTACATGCTACCTTAATTAGATGCACGTTTCTCTCAGCATCTTAATTTTATGCATTTTACACTTCTAAGCAGCTTGCAAGTGAGGACTGCCTATTTGCATTCATTTACATACAATTTGCAAGAAATGTTGAAAAACCTAGAAAGGGAGAGATTGTAAATTCGTGGATTTTTTTTCCCCTCTAAATAAAAATGTCAACTCTATGAGGAAACAAACAGTGCATTTCTTCCTTGCTTGTCTATAGTACTTTCAAGACTACTTTTAATATTTGTACACACAAAGAGATCCATTTAATGACTACTGCAGTAGGAAGATTTTGTCCTGCAAATTAATCAGAACGATGAAAAAGTCTCCAAACTTCTAATCGCCTTCTTAATAAGAACGTGAAACATCCTCAAGCAGATAATGTCTCCTCAAAAATATTATTTGCCAAGTGCATCCTCTCAGACAATAAGGACATAGTTTATCAATTCTCCTCTAAAGATTCATCCAATTTAAAAACTATTTCTACTAGCTCAGGGTATTTATTCTATATGATTTTCACTCTAGTTAATTGGATTTTTCTCCACATCCCTCTCTCTTCCTGAGCTTAAATTTATCTTCACAATAACTCCGCCATCCTTATGAGAAGCTGGGGGAATGGTTCTGGCCACTCTATACACAAGAAAATTCAAGTTGGTTATTTTGCAGAGACGGAAGCTGTTGATACTTCCCTGGCTTTCAATGCCTTGCATTTCCACTAACAATATATATATGGGGTGCCCCTCTCCCTGTGACCTTGAGCATGGGGTCTGATGGGGCGCTGGGATGAGATTTCCTGAGGCAGCCATTTCTGCAAGGCTGCAGAGGGAGCAAAATGGTAGCACACACTTAAAACATAAGCACCTTCCACATTAAAATTTTATCTCTCTAATTTCACTGGAACATGGCGGGGAGTGCCACCCAAGCTTCATAAATAACCATTGCACTTCCAGAAAGCGCTCCCCTCTCCATACTGGGAGTAATTCTGGGTTACTGGTCTGAGCTTCGGGAAAGAAAGCTGCCTGTCCTAAAGAAGACGTACCTAAGCAGAATGAGAGTTTTGACAATCTTCTGGGTGTAAAATAATGTTAACTGGCAGATGGCGTTTATCCTTGAAAGACAGTGGAAAAGGCAGGGTGGAAGCTGCCTTCACAGAGCAGTCCGGGAGGCTGGGGCCCCCAGAGGCTGGAGGAGGCTCCAGCAGCTTCCTGTGTGGGCTCCGAGGATCATGTGATTCCACTGCCTTAGTCCCCCTAATGTAAAACCAAGATCTCGCAGAGAAAGCAAAAACAGATGCTGCACTTGAGATGATCTCTCTAAAGTAAACAAATTAGGGAATTTATACATCAGCTGTGGTCTCTGGAAATGAGCGAGAACTGAGTTTCCTAAAATAATTCAAGAAATCACTATGAATATCCTGCAACATGCCAAAGCCATGTTGCTGTTGTTCTTTTTTAAAAAATGCTTTTCTCCCTTCAGTCTCAATGAGAACGGGACGTTAAGTGGACGATGGGAGACAGACTGTGAATGAAAGATCTAAGGTCTCACCCTAGCCCCTGAAGGGTACCACGAAAAAAGAAATACCATTTTTATCGTAGGGCTTTAAGAAAACTTTGTAAACTTAAATTGTACAGCAGGTGTCATTACATACATTAGAAAAAGTAAAATCTGATGAACTTCATCTATTAAGTTAAAATGTCAGCATATGCTTGTTTATAAAACAGATTTGCTACTTTTGGACTAGCAGAATAATTCCTAGTACTGATTTTGCAACTTCCTGAATTGTCTTCAAATACTTCAAGATGCTCCAAAAGTGATTTCTCCATGCTCAGTAAATGGGAGAATCCAAGTTGTTTTATTTCACGAATAAATAATGCCAAATGATGTCTGTTAAGAAAAAGCATATTGATAATCAAATCAAATAAGCTGCAAAAGAATTGAACACAATTAACATAATGTTTGTGGCTTCTTCCTTCAATTTTCAACTTATCTAATCCCAACCTTAAAATAAAATTTAATTTTTATGTCATTTTTCAGACTTAGACAAATAATAGGATTCTTAGTGCTGACAATGGACTTTCTTCACCACGCCAAGCAAGGTGTCTGCTCTTTTCTGAGCTGTTCTAGCAATGTCTGGCACTTAGAACAGGCATTCTGTGAATATAATGTATAATATGCACATTTGCAGAAAGCCTGCTATGAATACACACACACACACACACACACACACACACACACACACACAGAGTTCAAAGTACTACTATTAACTGATGGTACACACTAGGTGCCTGTCAGTGGAAATTTCTTCAAGAGAGACAGATCATAAGTTTACACATCATAAACAAACATTTATGGAGTGTTTATGTACTAGGGCAGGAGACACATTTACCATCCTCAAGAAACCAGTTCCAGTTTGGAAGACAAGCTCTATTTATACAACTAACAATATAAGGCATCATATGTTACATGCGAGAGAGAAGGGACAGAAGGTGCCAGAAGAAGCAATGCTTAGAAATGTATTTAGAGTCATATATATGGGCACAAATATCCCAAACAGAATCTTAGGAAGAGGTGTATGATGTCAGCAAACAGAACAGGACAAGCTCTATGTGTATACACAAACACATCCTCACACCCTCACAAATAGAAAAGCTTGCCACTCTCTGGCTATGAAAACTTGGGCAAGCTCATAGCCATCTCTCTAAATCTTAGTTTCCCAATCCAGTCACCGTGGATCATAGCAGAGCTGTTGTGAAAGCAAAATGTACAAATGCTACCTGAATCCATGTAAAGCACTTACATGGTACCTGGTACACGGACCACGCTTTCAAGAAATATTAGCTTTAATGAAACTGATTGACGTTAAACTTACCTCACTCATCTTAGCCCAATTATTCACTTATGTCATTTGATTTGCTCTCATCATCAGCCTTGCAGCTGGCCTCGGAGCCTCTTTTCTATACTTTCTAGAAACAAGTGACCCAGGCAGAGTTTGGTGTTGGTTACACAGGATGACTGAGCTGGGTGACACGCAGCTTGTAGACAGAGGGCATGGATGCAATCACATATCACCCATACATGATCAAATCTCATGAAACAGCATCCTAAGGCAATAGTCACTTTTTTAAAAAAACCACTGTTACTCTTAAGGTCTCTAAGTGTCTTTGCATTGTGGACTGGTTCCTGTGTTTGTGATTATTTTTGACACACTACAGGGATGATCCTACCTCCCATTATGAGTGGAAAAATGTGTGAAATAAACAGGGGGAGCAGAAGTCTCTGGTGGTCCAGTGGTTAAAAATTCACCTGCCAATGCAGAGGACAGGGGTTTGATCGCTGGTCTGGAAAGATCTCACGTGCTGAGGAACAACAAAGCCCATGCCCCAGAACTTCTGAGCCCACGCTCTCGCGCCACGGAGCCACAGCAAGAGAAACCAGCACACGGAGAAGCCTGCACACCCCAAGGAGGAGCAGACCCGTCACCGCAACGGGAGAGACCCCTGGAAGCAACAAGGCCCAGTGCAGCCGAAAACCAGCATGAATACTCTAAAACAGAAACAAGGGAAGCCTGGAACTCATTCTGTCACATAGATTTTCATGACGTGGCATGTTGTGTTACTTATTTTTGACGTGTGTTACCTTTTAAAATACTTTGTACACTTTCTGTTCTGATTACTAAAGGCTTTAAGAGGAAGACCAGAACTAAAACCAGCATTCCTGGGGCATCCCATGAGGGGCCCCCTCAGCTCCTTCTTTTGTTCCTGATGTAACTTTGCAGTGCAAGCTTTGTGTGTCCCTCTCAGGAAATGGCTGGTTTGCCTGGACACAGGTAGTCATCATTCTTCCCCACCTTGTCCTTTCCCACCTGTACTCAATAGATGAGAAGTGTATGCACGCACACACACACACACACACACACACACAGATGCACAAACATCTAGCACACCATCTTGAAACAACTCCTCGCAGTGACCAAACACCACGTATGTATTCTTAGGAAAACACTTGCTTTTAGGATTCAGTTGGCTTCTGAGTGCACACAGATGGTCTTCATGTTTTAATTATTCAGTCTGAGGAATTGATTGGACCAGAACTGGAATGAAACCTTCAACCTCCTGTTTTGTGTCCCATCGGCACTCTGTTCAGACAACTCTTAGGACGATATATTGTTTTCCTCTAAGAAAAAATGCAGACCACCTGCCCACCTCTAACAAATTTAAAACAAAAAAAAACAAACATAAAAAACACCCCACCACCAACTGCCAAGTTCCTGGCGTGGATTCCTTCAACAATGTAAATATAGTTAGTTTTAGTTTAATTCCTTCGGGACCAAAAAAAAAAAAATTGCTCAGTTCTACTCTCCTCCTTAGACCAGGTGCATAGAGAACTAGCAAAGTCAGGACTCCAGGTTAACACACAAGAGATTTTTTTTTTCTTATACACAAATTAACTAGTTATCAGCTTGAGTTTTCCATTATTGTTTACTGTACAAACCTTAATTCCTACTACAGAACAAATATAAATCTGTTATTATTTTATGAAAAGAATGAGAAATTCTTAGACCCTGAAGTTCACAATATAATTTTTAACACCAACGATAGCAACAGATTTTAGAAGATGGAGCAGTAATTAAAATTGTGGGGAAAAAAAATCTATAAGCCAAGCACAAGCAAAGTCTCGAGCCAACTTACATTTAAAATTATGTTTTGATTATCAAAGAACCATAATAAATTCAGATAATACAGTTATATAAATAAGAAAAAGAAGAAGAAAAGAAATCATATGTTATCTCAGCAATTATGAGTTTAATGTTTTGGTCTTTTTTCCTTCTACGGACAGACCTCATTTTGTTGCGCTTACAAATAACTGCGTCTTTTTTCCTTTTTTTACAAACTGAAGGTGTGTGGCAACCCTTCGTGCAGCAAGTATATTGACACTCATTGTCCAACAGCATTTGCTCACTTTATGTCTTTGTGTCACATTTTGGTAATTTTCATACTCTTTAAAACTTTTACATTATAATTTTACTTGTTTGATGATCTGTGATCAGGGATCTCTGATGTTACTGCTACCATGGCTAAAGGTTCCAATCATGGTTAGCAATTTTTAGCAACAGCATTAATATTTTTAATCAAGGTATGTACATTTTTTAGACACAGTGCTACTGCACACTTAATAGACTAGAATATAGTGTAAACATAACTTTCATAGACACTGGGGAACCAAAAAATTCTGGTGTGTCAATTTACTGCGATATCCACTGTATTGCAGTGGTCCAGAACCCAGCCCACACTTTCTCCAAGGAATGCCCACAGTCAACATTCAATTAGTGACACAATGAAGATTTATCATATTTCAATACATTCCACCTGGGTATCGATTTTAACTAAAACTAATTTAGAATCTAGAAGAATGCCCATTTGAAATCACAGGTTGGCATGTGTACACACATAAAGAGACTTCTGGAAGGATAATCCTAGAAGGATGTTGATAGGATATGGGATCACCTTAATGTTTTTCTTTATGCTTTTCTGCATTTTAAAATTTTTATAAAGAATAATATTTTTTATTCTTAAAAATTATTCCATTTGGTGGGAAGTTTTCACTGACTGTCATTTTGTTTTACGATCCACTGAGCCCCAGATGCTCCCCAATATCCCTTTACAGCTGACAAAATTGTCACAAGCAGTTAATTTCTTCAAAAGGTGTCACAAAATACGCAAAGACAAAGGAAAAGACAAATTGCTAGGTTGAACCCCAGACCTTGAATGTACTGGGGCAATACTTGAGGCCATGCGTTCAGACTAAGATGAGTGATGCCCTGCTCCCCAGGTGGGGGCTGTTTAAAGACAGTACTGGCCCCAGCCTGGAGAAACCACAGAGATGGAGGCTGGCTCCATGGAGCTGTAGACATACCTCATGTAGCCTTAAGGGAGGACCTTCCCAGAAGCAGGGATGTGAAAACCACGAGATAACCATGAGTGCCGTAAGCTGACATCCATCCCCGGTGGCTGGTTAACACAGTCAGAGCCCAGAGTTAACCAGGCCAGAGTCACAGCTTCAAGCTGATGACCAAGGAGCCTGCTTGGCTGACAGCCATCAGTGTGCACACGTGTGCTCAGTCGTGTCCAGCTCTTTGCAACCCTATAGGCTGTGGCCCGCCAGGCTCATCTCTCCATGGAATCTTCCAGGCAAGAATACTGGAGTGGGTTGTCATTTCCCTCTCCAGGGGATCTTCTTGACCCAGGGGTCTAATCTTTGTCTCCAGCCACCGAGGATGCCCCCAACTCCAGTTACCTGTTAGCAAAGGTGCCTGTTGTGTTGAATAAGCTCAAATAGGAAATGAGAATAAAGCACTCAGAGTACTAAAAATTCACCTTCCTAAGAGGTTCTCAATAGCAGCCCCCTCCTACTATTGAGCCCAGAGGATGCAACCTTTCTATTTTGAGCAGATTCTCCCGATTACAGAACAGGAAGGTGTGAATTCTTAGTTACAGCCCAGTTCTTTTTCCCTGGCATTCTCCTAGATTCTTTAACCACAAAGACCAACCTTCAAATATGAGTAGCAACACTGTAGCCAAACAGAAAGCTGAATATTACACCCATGAAAAAGGGGCTAGTGATTCCTGAACATCATACATATATCCTGCATTTCACTGAGGCAAGGAAATCATCAAGATAGCCATGAAATGGGATTTGGAAGTAAAGACCTGCTCAAAAAAGTGCAATTTTATAAAAGAACTATCTTTGAGACTATGATCATGTGGATCTTTGTCACAAATAGTGAAAACAGTGACCTCTGTTACTGACCTCTGGCTATGTTAAGCAGTTTATGCACTGTCTCACTTAATCTCCAAGTCAACCCCAGGAGACAGGAGAACTATGATTCTTCTTTCATGGAGTACAGCTTAGACAGGCTGAGTCACTGGTCTCACATCACCTATCAACATTAGGGTCAGGAAGAGTGAGCTCCCAAGAGTATTGACTTTCAAACGTCTTAACAACAGGAAAAGGAAACCATAGATTTCCTGTGGACAGTTAACTTACTGAGGGATGTGTGATATTTTCACTGGTTGGGAGGGGAGGTTAAAAGAACATGTCTGCTGAATATGGATGAACTCAGAGATTATCACACTAAATGAAGTAAGAAAAGGAAAGACAAATACCATATATTTCTTATATGTGGAATCTAAAATATGACACAAAAGGACTCATCTACGAAACAGAAACAGACTCACAGACATAAAGAACAGACTTGTAGTTGCTGGGGGAGGAAGGTTGGGGAGGGATGGACGGGGAGTTTGAGATTAGCAGATGCGAACTGCTATATACAGAGTGGATTAGTTCCTACTGTACAGTACAGGGAACTATATTCAATATTCTGTGATAAACCATAATGGAAAAGAGTATGAAAAAGACTATACATATATATATATATATGAATTACTATGCTGTAGAGTATAAGTTTACACATCATTGTAAATCAACTATACTTCGATAAGATAAATTAGAAAAAAAATAGCTGCAGCTCTGTGGAAATTTGCTCAAAACGGAGGGAGTTAAAAACCTCACTTTAGAAAAGAAACACATCAGAAAAGGAATTTGTGTCAATACATGGGGCCTATCTGCTATTTGCTCATCTCTAGTTGAGGAGTCTCAGCCTGTCTTAGAAAAAGGAAACTGTTAGCTGCCTCCCATCCATCCATCATGTGACTTGCTACCTACTGAATTCCAATAAGGCATCAATAGCTCATTGGGGTTGGTCCAACCGCTCAGTTAGATATGCGATAAAGAACGGGCTTGCTAGGGGGCTGAGCATCAATAGACCCCGAGCAGTGACAACAGGAAGGCAGAGACAAAGCATTAGCTATTAGGCTACTGCCTCTGTCCGCCCCGTGGCTCCTGCTGCCTTATGGAACCACAGCCCCAGATCGCCAGCAGGGCTACCACAGCAAGTTATTTTCAGCGGCTGTGAGGCCCACCCAGGCATCTGGCCCAGTGTGGCCGACTTGGCATCAGTCTTCATTATTTCATGAACAGGGCAGATGTCAAACAAACTCTTTGGCAGCTTCTTGGCAAACCTCCATTTTTCTCCCTCCAATAAATGTGTAAGTGCCTGTGTGTGCAACAGACAGATGCACCGGCCAAGTTATCTAATCCCTGTATCTGCTCATGAGGAGGCAGCCTGGAACAGCAAAGGTGTGGGCTTGGAGACAGAGGGAGAACTGGGTTCCAGTCTGGTCTCTGTCCCCAGAGATGATTACGCTTTACATCTCCCACCTGTCAATGAAGGATGCAGTCACCTGCTTGCAAGGAGCTCTGAGGATGAAGCCGAGTCACAATGCACACAGTATACTCAGTGAACGCGACTTACTAAGGCTATTGTTAGGAGCCACTGGGCAGGAAATGCTGATAAATCACACTGAATTTCCACTGTTTAAGAAACTTCTGGGAAGAAAACAGGTAGTCTCTCATTGTTTATAAACAATATTTTATATAACAAAGGAAGATCTTTATCTCAGCATAAGTAAAACTTTAAATAAATGATTAGAAAACCAAAGAGAAATATAAACTTAAAATTAGAAAGAAATGAAAAGCCACAGACATTAAGAAGGCTGACATACTTTGGAGAGAGAAATTCCAACTGCTGGTTCATCTCTTCAGAGTGCTGACAATGACTCTTTCATGAGGGGAGGCTTTGTTTTTTAATTTTAAATCAACATAGAGTAAAACTGACTTTTTGTGGTTCTCTGCATTAAAATCCATAGAGTTGTACACCAAAAATGTCAACTCACTCTCAGAAAATTAATTTTTTATGCATCAAGAGGTTAAATAAAAATAAAATTTAAAAAGGAAAAAAATTAAGGATAAAATATCTTTTAAATTAATGTTAAATAATATTCATTAAAATAATTTTTAAAATAAAATGTATTTTTATACACCAAAAATATATTTACAATAAAATGGATCCATTTTCAAAGTAAAGTGAATTCATTTTGAAACTGAGCTTTAACCCATTAAGAGACTTGTGTAAGTACTCTATAGTCGGGCTCCAGAGTCCATCACCCTAAAAATTTAAAGAGGAAAAGTAAGGTCTGTTGAGCAGACACTCCCCAAATGCTCACTCATGCTGAGTGTGCCAGGTACTCACTAGAGAGGTGAGGCTGAAGGACAGGGATCCCCACCCTAGAGCCTCGCTGCTATTGGTGAGAAGGACTAGAAGGCTTCTGAAGTAGTTTAAAGACTTTTCAAGCAGATTCAATACACGTCCCTTTACCACTGTACAGATGAGATGTGAGAAAGCATCATCTCTATCTAAACATCACATTGTATAAATGAAGAATAAAACAGAGGTATGGAGAAGCTAAGAGACTACACACAGTGGACAGAGAGCCAGGGCCCCGGTAGAAAACCAAAACTCCTTCCCAGCTTATCTGAAAACTCAATAAGATAAACTTTCTCTTCCTTTTATTTCAAAGGATGTTTTTGCAAATGGTGGCATTCCTAATATGTGTCAATATAATTGTATTGACAATTATATTCCTTTTCTATAATCATTCCTTTTATGAGTTTATCTCCAATTTAATGATAGAAGAAAAGAAGGAAAATAGGTCTAAATATGTGTTTAATACATTACTTTCCTGGCAACATTTAAGCCACAATATGTGGATTGATTCTTATTATAATACATACACGAAAGACAAGTGGCTTAGATTCAGAAAAAAATAAAAGGGTCCTCTCAGTGTCAGTGGCCATCCTGACCTGGCTGTAACAGAATGTCTGAAGAGCCGGAGCTGGAATCCACCCAGGTCTGCACTTGAAGACAACCATGCCAGGGACTGCTCACATCGCCTTTCCCACTGCCCTGTCCCTTCCACCATCTGCGAACCCACGGGACACATCTCCATTTCTCCTGTGCCAAGACATCAGGACAGTTTTAACTGTGAAGGTCATTTGGGGGCTGGTTACAGTGTAACAAGGAGCTCTGTCTGCTTTGGACTCTACCAAGAGACAGAAGAGTAAACCCTTCAGTGTCTGAGCCAAGCATCTGAAGAACGGAGACAAAGGGACTAATCGCCAGCAGCTCCTCCAGAGAGATCCTCCACTCAGATCCAACGAAGGGCGGTACTGAAGCTGGTACAACTCCCCCTAACTCCTAGCCTGGCAAAGCTTCTGAAGTTAACCTCCCAAATAACATCAGAGTCATCACCACCTGGAATCCGCAAATCTGAGTTCTGCTGATCTATCAAAGACGAGTTTTGCTACAGTAGAAAATATACTCAAGTTATGAAATAGGGATGATGTGAAAATGTTTTGTTCATAGGCAACAGAATTTGGGGAGATGTCAAATCTATTTTGAAGAATGTTCTGAATGAGTCAAAGATATCTCTCATGTTATGATTAAAAATCAATGGCAGCTAGATTGTAATTAGAATATTCAGTTAGAGTTCTATACCTTGATTAAAGGTTTCTGAATAGTAAATGTATGGACTAAGCCTAGATCTTAAGTAGAAAGTAGAAAGAATATGGAAAAGTAAAACTTAGTGTATCAACATTTATTGATGGCATTGATTTCAGTGATGATAATATGTTACCTTTTCAATGAAAAGTTACATGGATTAATTTTCAAATTATCTTTCTTGATGTGGATTTAGCCAGCATAAAATATTCCAACTCATTCCACCTATATTTCTGTCATATAGTCAGAAATATGTAACTTTATACATAGAACAATTGCTTGTTTGGCAAATTTTGGATCTGCTTCTCTTATATCTAGGTATAAGTTTGTTAATTTTTACAATCATATTAAAGAACTCCAATAAAACTTTCAATGACTCAAGGGAAAGGCAGTTTTAGACAGTCAACCATAATTAAGCATAATGATTGTACCAGCGTTATTAAGGCAAATGTAAGGCATAATTTGAGTCTGGGGACAATCATCTTCAAAAAAATTGGAAAACAACATACTGTAAACCTTTGCATCATAAGCACATTTCATCAACAGCAGCCTCAGAGCTCCAGTGAAATCAATTAGGTGTGTTACATATTTAACAATGGAAAAAGACTTTGATCTTTGTATTTCTTAGTTAAGATCATCTGATGCTGAAGCCGCTGGAACTTTCAGGTGACTATCAGCAGGAGCCGAGAAACCTTTGTGTTGAACTTGCCTAATCTGACTATATTTATTCTGTTATATTGATATNTGCCAAGACATCAGGACAGTTTTAACTGTGAAGGTCATTTGGGGGCTGGTTACAGTGTAACAAGGAGCTCTGTCTGCTTTGGACTCTACCAAGAGACAGAAGAGTAAACCCTTCAGTGTCTGAGCCAAGCATCTGAAGAACGGAGACAAAGGGACTAATCGCCAGCAGCTCCTCCAGAGAGATCCTCCACTCAGATCCAACGAAGGGCGGTACTGAAGCTGGTACAACTCCCCCTAACTCCTAGCCTGGCAAAGCTTCTGAAGTTAACCTCCCAAATAACATCAGAGTCATCACCACCTGGAATCCGCAAATCTGAGTTCTGCTGATCTATCAAAGACGAGTTTTGCTACAGTAGAAAATATACTCAAGTTATGAAATAGGGATGATGTGAAAATGTTTTGTTCATAGGCAACAGAATTTGGGGAGATGTCAAATCTATTTTGAAGAATGTTCTGAATGAGTCAAAGATATCTCTCATGTTATGATTAAAAATCAATGGCAGCTAGATTGTAATTAGAATATTCAGTTAGAGTTCTATACCTTGATTAAAGGTTTCTGAATAGTAAATGTATGGACTAAGCCTAGATCTTAAGTAGAAAGTAGAAAGAATATGGAAAAGTAAAACTTAGTGTATCAACATTTATTGATGGCATTGATTTCAGTGATGATAATATGTTACCTTTTCAATGAAAAGTTACATGGATTAATTTTCAAATTATCTTTCTTGATGTGGATTTAGCCAGCATAAAATATTCCAACTCATTCCACCTATATTTCTGTCATATAGTCAGAAATATGTAACTTTATACATAGAACAATTGCTTGTTTGGCAAATTTTGGATCTGCTTCTCTTATATCTAGGTATAAGTTTGTTAATTTTTACAATCATATTAAAGAACTCCAATAAAACTTTCAATGACTCAAGGGAAAGGCAGTTTTAGACAGTCAACCATAATTAAGCATAATGATTGTACCAGCGTTATTAAGGCAAATGTAAGGCATAATTTGAGTCTGGGGACAATCATCTTCAAAAAAATTGGAAAACAACATACTGTAAACCTTTGCATCATAAGCACATTTCATCAACAGCAGCCTCAGAGCTCCAGTGAAATCAATTAGGTGTGTTACATATTTAACAATGGAAAAAGACTTTGATCTTTGTATTTCTTAGTTAAGATCATCTGATGCTGAAGCCGCTGGAACTTTCAGGTGACTATCAGCAGGAGCCGAGAAACCTTTGTGTTGAACTTGCCTAATCTGACTATATTTATTCTGTTATATTGATATCTGAACTCAAGTTTAAAATATTCCTATGCTGGCCTAAATTCTCTTGAAATGCTTCATAGGCTGGGTGTAAATGAGGAAAAACTTTTCAATGTATTAGAAAACAGTTAATAGTGCATTCAAATCTTTCTGTAGTTTTTTTTTTTTTAACTTTGTTATTGTTGTTGAGAAAAAAAACTCTTCCAGTTCTATTCCCTAGATCAGTTTTCAGAAGGAAGTCCACGAACATTCATCATATAGGCCTCTGGTGAAGTGTCACATGCAAGGGCCTGGATTTTGGAGAAGGATGCCAAGTCCTAAGGAAGCAAGGGAACAGGCAGGGAAAGAGGGTACCAGACAGAGAAGGCAAAGTCAGGGTAAAGCCATGAAGGGAGCAGAGACTGGGTCCTGGAGAAATGCAAGGACTCACCTCCTGATACTGTTCTCATCTGGGGTCCAGAAAAAGCTGCAGATCGCAAGGACTCTGCCTTGTTTCTTCTGTGGCCACCTGGACTGGAAGGAGGCAGCACCCTGGGGCACTTGCTCTGGATAGAGTTTCCCACCCCTTGGGCTGGGTGAGCTGTTGTTATCCAACCCCAGGGGGCGGTGGCTGAGGACTGATGCTGAGCGCGGGAGGAAGGGCAGTCCTGGTGGAGGGTGGAGTGAGAGGGAGGGCACGATGTGGAGAGACGCATGCACGGATACACAACTTGACCTTCAACCCCACACAGCATGTCACTGGACATTCACTTCTGTCTCGGGGGGGTGCGGGGGGTGTCCAGAAGCAAGTGTGAGAGGTGGTTGTACCTGAGAAGGACCGAGGTGTGCCTACCTGACGGCCGAGACAGCGAGGGAATTGCAGGCTGGCTGGTTAAGCGCTCTAGCGCCCCCTGGCTGTAACTCGCAGACCTTTAGTATATGGAAGTGAATCGCTCGGTCGTGTCCGCCTCTTTGCGACCCCATGGACTGGTTCGTGGAATTCTCCAGGCCAGAATACTGGATTGGGTAGCTATTCCCTTCTCCAGGGGATCTTGCCAACCCAGGGATCGAACCCAGGTCTCCTGCATTGCAGGCGGATTCTTTACCAGCTGAGCCACAAGAGAAGCCCTTCGTACGTGGGGCGTGAAACTAGTCTAGCGCCTGCAGTTGGCAAGATCCTGACAGATTAGCAGACCCAGCAGTGTCGGAAAGCAGAAACAGGTGACGTTTTCCTTGAGTGAGCCCCCAGTGCCCTGGTTATGCCTCGCCCTCTGCTACTGGGAACCTGTTGAGGTCCAGGCCTGTCCCATTTATATGATACTGTAGGAAGTTCCCCTGAGATCAGGGACCTTACTGGAGGAAGTTTCCCCGAGATCAGAGAAAACTTGTGATATCTCTGTATAATTCAGGAGCAGCAATGCAGGAGGCTACGCAGATTCATCAACCAAGAGGCATCTAGCCCTCCCTCGCCCTGCACCCAGTTTGAAGCCACCATCTGCTGTGGTGTATGAGTGCCCACAGGTGTGCTTGCTGGGAGAGTTCGGCAGGTAAGTTCTCTCTGCTTACAGGTTAACTGGAGGAAGCTCACATCAGCAATTTGCTCCTATATCCTCCCCCTTTATCTTATAGAGGGATTTATACTTCATTAAGATTCAGTCTTCTGATTATTTCTCATTCAGATGGTTGGTTGTTTTGCAACTCTTGGGCAAAAAAAAATGTAATAAATAAAAATAAGCAGGGCGGTGAGTGTTTTCAATAAGTAATCCTCACATTAACTGCTGGGCAGTGGAGCCCATTTTCTGCAAGCTAATTTAATGTAAACAAGTCAGGACATAGAAAAAGCGAAACCCCAGCCATGGAATTCCTGGTAAGAGCATTTACTGAGTGGGTGGAGAGCAACCCCCCACCCCCATCCTCAGAGGGAAAGAGTGTTAGAGGTCAAGGCAGGCTGGGACACCATGGATTGAGTTTCACTCTAAAGACAAAGCTGGTTACATAAATAAGGCTAGGGGCACCAAAGGGTTAAATGCATGTTCCACCTTTTCTTTTATCAAGAAAAGATGATTCTTCCCCCATTTTTTACAAATCCCCCAAAGCACACTCTTTAGAGATACACAGTAAACCCTATGGGAATTCCCAATTGATATTTATCAAAAGGGTTTCATTTCAGATTTCTCAATTCCAACTTTAAATAAAAATAACCAGTATGATCTTAGTTTTTAAGATGATATCAATTCCCTTCAGAGTGGACACTGAGGATTTAGCAGAAAAGTTCAAATATCTAATTTTTTTAAAAAAACTCCTTTTTTCCAGAAAATAGATATTTGATGTCAAAAGAGGCAGTGATCTAACTTTTTTAAAAAGAAAAAAAGTAATGAGCTCTCTCCGGACAAATTATGCCTGGGATTCTCATGCAAAGAGTATACTGCTCTAGTTTTTCAAAGCTTGAATATTCTCTATGGTGTAAAACAATTGTAAGTACCTTTGCTAATTAATGAGCTGCTTTTAGCTGTAAATCAGCAGAATTGCATTTTTTTTTTAGAAACACATAGCCATGAATGTAAGATTTACTTTTTTTCTTCCCATCTCTGTATATGTCATTTTTAAAAAATTCGATCTTTGTCACGGACACAAGTCAAATCAGGACTAATGAGCCATTCTCTAAAATGCAAGTAATAGCGTTCATTAAAGAAGAAGTATTTTAGCAAAAAGTAACTGACAATAAGGATGACGTGTAAGTGAAGATTGCCTGCAGGTGGCCCGAATGTGGGATGCTGCACCGAATTACAGAGGTTTCACATGACTCTTTATTCAATTGTTCAAGATGAGAAGAGTAATATTTCTGAGTTCTCTTCTAACATTACTAACAATATCCCTTTTGTCTTCCATTTTCAGAATCCTTGCCAACACCACCAGGGGATGCCAGGCCTTTCAATACATCATTAACAAGGCTTTTTACTAATCTATCACACCTCATGGCATAGGTTCACCTATGGCTGATTTCTTGTGTCTCATTTTATACCAAGTTACCCCTTGAAAGGAAAGCTATGACAAACCTAGACAGCATATTAAAAAGTAGAGACATCACTTTGCTGACAAAGTGTATAGTCAAACCTATGGTTTTTCCAGTAGTCATGTACGGATGTGAGTCAGTCCATAAAGAAGGCTGAGTGCCGAAGAACTGATGCTTTCAAACTGTGGGGCTGAAGAAGACTCTTAGAGTCCCTTGGACATCAAGGAGACCAAACCAGTCAATCCTAAAGGAAATCAACCCTGACTATTCACTGGAAGGACTGATGCTGAGGCTGAAGCTCTGGTACTTTGGCCACCTGCTTCAAAGAGCCCACTCACTGGAAAAGACCCTGATGCTGAGAAAGACTGAAGGCAAAAGGAGAAGGGAGTCACAGAAGATGAGATGGTTAGATACCATCACTGACTCAATGGACATGAATTTGAGTAAACTCGGGAAACAGTGGAAGACAGAGGAACCTGGTGTGCTGCAGCCCATGGAATTACAAAGAGTCAGACATGACTTAGTAACTGAACAAAAACAGCAGGTAACAGACAAAGCAGAAAAGATCCAGCAAAGACGGCAGGATGTGATGGTTCCCAGGTACCCCTTCAGGACAGTTTGGTGGTGAGCAGGAGCTGTGTACTCAGCAATCAGTCCTTTACCAGTGGTATTCCAGAAATAAACTTGTCTGATATATTTGAATAGTTTTACTAAAGGAGAAAAGTACTATTTGAGGACAACCATTTTAATGCAAACTAGATGTTCACATATGATATTTTGACACTCCCCACCCCCAGAAAAAGAGAGGTAAAACAAAGCAAACTCATCCTGTCATTTAAAATTAACTAGAAGGAGGGGAGGGAAATGGCTTCAGCTTTTCTTTCTACTTTGGTAACCTAAGAAACCCTGATTCCTTTAAATTCTATTTCTTGGGTCAAGAGAGGAAGAATATATGAATGCACTGGTTGTTTTAATGAGAAAAAAACATTTTGCAGGAAACATCTTCTCATCAAAAGTCTAGCAGAATATTTAGTTGGAGGATTATTTGGTTATCAGGAGCCCAAAGGATTCAGTCTTACTTAGCTTCTTTTAATACGATGCTATTAAGTAGTCTAGAGGTGAAGGAGGGGTGGAGTTTACATGGAGATGTTGTTGGTGCCAAGAGTAGAGTCGGGACCTGGGAGAGAAGTGTTTTGAGAAGCAAAGCTTGGCTGATTCTGTTCTTTGTGAGATAACTGATATTAATGTTGAACATTACTGTATTGGGCGAAAACCACCATGGGAGTAAATATCTAGAATCTTTTATAAATAGGAAAAAGAGTTCTTAACTTAGTTTTCTTAATCAAGAGCAAAGAAACCTGAGTCAGAGAGACCCAGGTTCAAATGCTGCCTCAACTCTTTAGTGGCGGCTGGAGCTTGGCTGGGTAACCCTGCTAAGTCTCCGTGTACTGTTAAATGGCTTTAAAAAGTGCCTGCCTCACAGAGATGGTGCTGAAAACAAAATGAGAAAATGCATGCAAATTCTTGCACGAGAAAGCACTTAATAAATGTTAGCTATTATTAGTTATCATTAACATCCTTATTTTTATCACAAAGTTGTGGTAATGATAAAACTATATTAGGTGAGATATTCATGGACAGAAATCCAAAATAGGTACCAGGTTTGATTATCATGCACATGTAGCCTTCGTCCTCAGTTACCAAAAATCCTCCCTAGTGGCAAAGAGATTCACTGAAGTTTTAATATGTTGCTTTTTAAAATTATGCACATATTGCAAGGATAGAAAGATTTTATAGGATTCACACCAAATTGTGAACCTTTGCCTGATACTTTGTCTACGATGTTGTCGATACAAGACCAGAACTAAGGATTTCCCAACATGTAACATAAGAAAATATCTCACACATCACTTCTGTTACCAAGATAAATGTACAGATGGGTTGTGTGTGTGAGTGCATATGTGTTGTGTGCGCTTGCATGCGTGTGTGTGTCTGTGTTTGGAAGTGGTGGAAAGGAGAGAAACTGGAACAATATTAAGTGTATTTATTTGGTTTTTCCTTCTTTTCTCCGTTAGGAGGGTTGTTTAATTCCTCAGGGACTTAATATAAACCTAAACTGCTCTTTCATGGATGGATTGCCCCCACAAGTCTTGCTTGTGAATGTAGGAGCAGGCGGGTGATGAGACTAGAGGAGACGGAAAGTATTTCAGGTAGGTACCACCTACCAGGAAGGCAGCCCAGGGATCAGCAGCGTCTGAAACAGCTCAGCTTGCTCTGGCTCCTCCATGCACAACGAGGAAAGATCTAGCCAGTGGTACCCCATGGAAATAGTCCATCCTTGTCTTGTGGCTGAAGGAATTAATATTAATTATCACAAACTTGCGACCTGAGACGACGTCATGACTGCGAAGCAGGAGTGACTCACCCCTGCACCACAGCAGCCACAGCCTGGCCTCCTTTCCCAAGGCCTGCGATGGTCTGGGAGGACCCCCACCCCCTGATTCCCAAGAAAACTAGAATTTGGTGCACAATGGCCATTCACAAACTGACAATTTCCTCTTGACTTAGATTTGCAACACAGGAAGGGAGTGAGGGGTCGTGCCAGACCCACTGTGATCCGCCCCCCAACACCAGGAGACGGTGACCATGTCCTGCTTCCTAGCTTCTGTGTCACGGTGGTCACACGCGTCATCTCGCTGAATGCCTGCTCCACGGGGCTGTCAGGAGGATTGAGAACGCATGCACACACATGCCTGTGTTCATTCCAGCGCTATTCACAATAGCCAAGACATGGAAACAATCTAAATGTCCATCAACAGGTGAGTGAATAAACAAGATGTGGTGTGTAAACACACACACAGAAAACAGAATATTAATCAGCCATGAATAGGATGAAACAATGCCATCTGTAGCAACACAAATACAAGTAGCGATTACCATACTAAGTGATATAAGAAAGAGGAAGAGGAAGACAAACACCATATGATATCACTTATATGTGGAATCTAAAATGTGATACAAAGGAACCCTCTATGGAACAGAAACAAATTCATGGACAAAGAAAACAAACCTGTGGCTGCCAGGGGGGAGGGAGCTGGGGAAGGGATGGAATGGAAGGTTGGGGTTAGTAGGTGTAAATTATTGTATATGGAATGGACAGACAGCAAGGTCCTACGGTGTAGCACAGGAAACTCTATTTAATATTCTATGATAAGCCATAATGGAAAAGAATATTTTTAAAAATAATGTATGTGAATCATACACATTAATCACTTTGCTCTACAGCAGAAATTAACACAGCATTGTAAATCAACTCTACATCAATTAATAAAAAGAGACAGAGAACATATGTGTAGCCCTTTGGCCTCCGCCTAGCACATTATAAGCACTAGTAAACATTCCTTCTCTGCCCTTGACCCTTAATGCTTACCCTTCTGCAACGCCAGTGTAATCACCCCCCAACCCATAGATTCAGAAACATGTCTCGAGTCCTCAAGACAGGAAGTCACTGAGTAAGGATTTATGCCCTGTTTTGGCCCATCTGACCCCAAAGTCTGGGCAGATCCTTTCCTCTCTGCCAAGTCACCTCCTCAAGTATATGCTTCCTCTTTAAGATCAGAGCCCTGATATTGGGAAATGACTACACACTTAGAAATGCTTAGAATCTGGTGGGGGCAGGGGAGTGAAGAAAAAGACAAAGCAAAAGAAGGTGGAGGGAGAAAGAAGGATAAAGAGCAGGAAACAAAGTTCCAGTTGGAAAACTGATAGAGATNTTAAGGAAACAATTCCATTCACCATTGTGATGAGAAGAATAAAATACTTAGGAATATATCTACCTAAAGAAACAAAAGACACATATAAATAAAAAACTATAAAACATCAGTGAAATAATTCAAAGAAGACACAAATTGATGGGGAAATAGGCTGTGTTCATGAATCGATAAAAGAATATAGTGAAAATGTGTATACTACCCAAAACAATCTATAGATTCAATGCAATCCCTGTCAAGCTACCAACAGTATTTTTCACAGAACTGGAACTAATAATTTCACAATTTGTATGGACATACAAAAAACTTTGAGTACCCAAAACAATCTTGAGAAAGAAGAATGAAACTGGAGGAATCAGCCTGCCTGACTTCAGGCTCTACTAAAAAGACACAGTTATCAAGACAGCATGGTACTGGCACAAGTACAGAAATATAGCTCAATGGAATAAAACAGAAAGACCAGAGATAAATCCACACATCTATGGACACCTTATATTCAACAAAGGAGGCAAGATTATACAATGGAGAAAAGATAATCTCTTTAACAAGTGGTGCTAGGGAAACTGGCCAACCACTTGTAACAAAATGAAACTATAACACTTTCTAACACCATACACTAAAATAAACTCAAAATGGATTAAAGATTTAATTATAAGACCAGAAACTTTAAAAATCCTAGAGGAAAATAGGCACAACACCCTCTGACATGAATCAAAGCAGGGTCCTCTATGACCCGACTCCCAGAATATTAGAAACAAATGCAAAAATAAGCAAATGGAACCTAATTAAAAATAAAAGCATCTGCACAACAAAGGAAACTTTAAGCAAAGTGAAACGACAGCCTTCAGAATGGGAGAAAATAATAGCAAATGAAGCAACTGACAAGGAATTAATTTCAAAAACACACAAACAACCCCTGAAGCTCAATTTCAGAAAAATAAACGACCCAATCAAAAAACGGGCCAAAGAACTAAACAGACATTTCTTTAAAGACATACAGATGGCTAACAAACACTTGAAAAGATGATCAACATCACTCATTATCAGAGAAATACAAATCAAAACCACAATGAGGTACCACTTCACACCAGTCAGAATGGTTACTATCCAAAAGTATACAAACAATACGTGCTGGAGATGGTGTGGAGGAAAGGGGAACCCTCTTACATTGTTGTTGGGAATAAAACAAGTACAGCCACCTTGGAGAACAATATGGAGATTCTTTAAAAAACTGGAAATAGAACTGCCATATGACCCAGCAATTCTACTGCTTGCCATACACATCAAAGAAAGCAGAATTGAAAGAGACACATATACCCCAATGTTCATCACAGCACTGTATAATAGCCAGGACATGGAAGCAACCTAGATGTCCATCAGGAGACCAATGGATAAGAAACCTTTGGTACATGTACACAGTGGAGTATTATTCAGCCATTAAAAGAAAGAACATTTGAAACAGTTCTGAGATGGATGAAACTGGAGCCTATTATACACTGTGAAGTAAACCAGAAAGAGAAAACACCAATACAGTATACTAATGCATATATACGGAATTTAGAATGATGGTAACCATAACCCTGTATGTGAGACAGCAAAAGAGACACAGATGTATAGAACAGTCTTTTGGACTCTGTGGGAGAGGGTGAGGGTGAGATGGTTTGGGAGAATGTCACTGAAACATGTATATTATCTATGTGAAACAATCGCCAGTCCAGGTTCAATGCATTATACAGGGTATTTGGGGCTGGTGCACTGGGATGACTCAGAGGGATGAGATGGGGAGATAGGTGGAAGGGGGGTTCAGGATGGGGAACACATGTACACCCATGGTGGATTCATGTCAATATATGGCAAAACCAATACAATATTGTAATTAGCCTGCGATTAAAATAAATAAATTTATATTAAAGAAATAAAGGAATGGCCACAAATTTGCAATTGCCAAGATTTCTAGGTAGTGTTCATGACAATCTGAATAGTCCAACAAGCAGACACTCTGTTCAGAGTATTTCATTGTGAAATATATTAAGGATCAGCCATTGATTTTGACCCCTGCTTACTCCATGACTTTTCTAAACGATTAAATTAAACAATACCTTTTTTATTTAAATCCATATATCTATAACTGCTACTGAATTTTAGGGAAATGGAGCCTGAAACAACATGCTTATAATGGTTTCTAATAGACTGTTAATTTCATGAGAGCAGCAATCATTTTATAATTTGAATTACCACATGTGACATTCATGTAAATTTAAGAAATATTTATCAACTTGGAAAAAATTCTCAGTTAATAAGAAAGGTTAATTAAGATGATAGTGCAGGTTATGGGAAGTTATTGAGTAATGTATACAGCATTTGATTGGTTATTACATTTCTTTATTGATAATTCAGTAAATACTTTTGTGTCATTTTCAGGCTCTAAGTATTAGTTGATGTGAAAGATACATAAAGAAAAGAGGTTTGACCCAAAACACATTGAAGACCTGATATCTGTGCTTATCTTGATAGGAGGGCAAACAGAGGTTCCTTCCAACACTAAGAAAGAGTTGAGACAAAGTTTTGATGTGGGGCTTAGCATGACTGAAAGTAGATTGAGGTATTGTATCTCCAGAAGCACAGTGTAACAGAAAGATAATGAAACAACTAAGGAAACAGATGTCATATCTTCTAAGAACCGGCTTGGGTAACAGCTACTGGGGCTCAGTAGATAGTGGAGCCTTTGGGACATACTGAGGAGTAGCCTCTCTAGAGTCCTTCAGTTGCACTCACTGCCACTCGCCTGTTCACAGGGGGTTCGAGGAAACAAGACATGAGAGATTGCAAAGGAATTAAGATTTTGTTAGGCATATGTCCTTCCAACCACAGGAGTGAGGACCTTTTACCCTCACTGGAGGTCTTCTGGAATCTGAACTTGAGCTGTGTGAGCTTTCTGCCAAGTTTTTTTTTTTTTTTCTGTCCCAGTTTCCAGCATTCTGGGCTTCTTGTCACTTCCCCTGGGCTGGATTTTCTTTGAGTTCAGCTCCCACTGCAGGAGCTTTCGCTGAATTGAGCCCCTGCTGTGCTTGGCCTCCTCCTTGTGGGGGCCGCGCCAAAGTTGTTTCAGTCAGGTTAAATCTGAGTCATGCCACCATAGATATTGGGGGAGTAATTTCCTAGGTTCTGTCTCATTGCAACAAAAATTTGAAGCGATGGATCAGTGTTACGCTCTCAGATGGATCAGTGTTTCAGCTCCATGTTACAGCTCAGTTTTATTTAGAAAATACAAGGAAATACATCCTCAAGGCCTGAGGGCATGCTGACCCAAAGAGAGAGAGAGAGACCCAGCCCTTTGGATCTTCTTTTTATATGTTTTTTTCTCCTCTTCCTGGGCCTGCCCTATGTAAATTGTGCTAGCCAGGAATGCTGTTTGTTCTACCTGTGGTCCTCACTCTGGTCCTTGGACCTTCCTTTGTTCTATTTTCGTGGGTTTTCCCTTCCTCATCTTTTAGCCACCACCATTCTGGATTCCTTTTTCCTATTCTAACTACCTAACAGAACCATTCAACTTCAGCTTCTTTGGCATTAGTGTTTGGGTATAGGCACAGATTATTGTACTATTGAATGGTTTGCCTTGGAAACAAAGTTCACTCTGTCACTTTTGAGATTGCATCCAAATACTATATTTTGGACTCTTTTGTTGACAATGAAGGCTACTCCATTTCTTCTAATGGATTCTTGACCAGTAGTAGATACAAGAATCATCTGAATAAAATAGCCTATTCTGGTGCATTTTAGTTCAATGATTTCTAAAATGTGGATGTTCACTCTTGCCATCTCCTGTTTGACCACTTTCAATTTACCTTGATTCATGGACCTAACATTACAGGAACCTATGCAATATTATTCTTTACAGCTTAATTTTACACCTCAGTGAATTAGATAAAGAAGAAAAAATAAACCCATAATTAACAGAAAGAATAACATAACAAAGAAAAGAGCATTAAAAAAGTGACATAGAGACTAGAAGAGAACAACAAAAAAATCACTGATACTAAAAGTTGATTGTCAGTCCAGGTTCGATGCAGGATATAGGATGCTTGGGGCTGGTGCACTGGAATGACCCAGAGGGATAGTATGGGGAGGGAGGTGGGAGGGGGGTTTAGAATGAGGAACACTTGTACACCAGTGGTGGATTCATGTTGATGTATGGCAAAGCCAATACAATATTGTAAAGTAATTAGCCTCTAATTAAAATAAATAAATTTAAATTTAAAAAGTTGATTTTTTGAAAAATTAATAAAATTAATAAACTTTTACCTAGACCAAGGGAAAAAAGATAGAGGACTCAAAACCAAATTATAAATGAAAAAAGAAACATTGCAACCCACAACACAGACATAACTCTTTTGTGTCAGTCTTTAACAATAGTCTCAATATCAGTTAGAATGCCTAGGAGCACTCATGTGGCTCCATACTAGTTATGGCTAATATCAACAGAAATTTGACAAGAGATAATGTTGTGACTGGTCCAACTCTTGTGGCTCTTATTATAATTGCAAGATGCACCTCAGAAACAACAATCAGGGAACACTGGACAAATAAGGTTTATTACTCTTAGGTCCTGGAGGATATGTGTCATACTCAGGAACATATAGTTAAGTCACAGGTAGAGAGAGAGTGAGATGGCAAGGAAGAAACAGAGGGAGAAGATAAAGGGTGAGGGGGAGAGGTAGAGAAAGAGAGAGGATGTGAGTTTCTTCCTTTATTGAGATTGAGCAAGGGGTGCCTAGGATTTCTTGTGTTCACTCTTCATGAGCAAATTTTAAAATATGACTACTAATTAAAGTGTGGAGAGGTGAAAAGTGGTGTCTTTTAAGCGGTCAGTTATCTAGGTTATCTAGAGCTTTCTAGAAGGGAAATATCATAGGTGGGATTGATTGGTTCTTAATCTAGTTGTGTATCTAGAAATATGTTTATTTGAGGTAAATGTCTTTGAAATGGATGCCTTGGAAATCAAAAGCTTAGTATCAGGCATTTATATCACAATGAAACAAGCTTATTATTAGGCACTTACACTGCAGTAACCCATAATAAGTGGTCAACTTTCTAAGGACATACAACCTATAAAGACTGGATCATGAAAAGTAGAAAATCTGAACAGACAGTAGTAACTGCAGACATTAAAGCTATACTGCAAAAATTTTCAACAAAGAAAACCCAGATCCAGATGGTTTCAATGGTGAATTTTGCCAGACATTTAAAGAATTAGAGCCAGTTCTTCTCAAAGTCATCCAAAACAAAATCTAAGGAAGAGAACATTCCCAGACTTGTGTTACAAGTCCAACATCATTCTGATACCAAGCTCAGACAATGAGAATAGAAAAAAAAAGTACAAGCAAAAAATCCTGATAAATATAGATGCAAAAACTCAAAACAAAATACTAGCAAACTGAATTCCACAGCACATAAAAGTATCCTACACCATCAGGTAGGATTTATTCCTGTGATGCAAGAATGGTTCAACATATGTAAATCAATAAGATCATATACAACAAATACACAGCTAACGTCATACACAATCAATAGTGAAAACTTGAAAGTTTTTCCTCTAAGATCAGGAAGAAGATAACAGTACCTGTTGCTATTCAACATTGTACTGGAAGTCCTAGGCAAAGACATTAAAGAAGAAAAAGATATAAAATACATCTGAATCAGAAAGGTGAAGTAAAGTTATCTTGCAGGTAGTGTGGTCATATATATATAGATTTCTAAAGACTCCACAAAAGCTACAAGAATTAATAAACAAATTCAGCAACAATGCAGGATTTAAAATTAATATACAAAATTTGTTACATTTCTATAAAATAATATTAAACTATCATGAAGAGAAATGAAGAAAGTTTCACTTACAATAGCTTCAAAAATAATGAAATAATTATGAATAAATTTAACCAAAGAGATGAAAGATTTGTAAACTGGAAACTTAAGAAGCATTGATAAAAGAAATTGAAGAAGACACAAATAAGTGGAATGATATGTTGTGTTCATAGATTGGAAGAATTAATATTATTGATATGTTCACACTATTCAAAAGCATCTAATAGATAATGAAATTCCTGTCAAAATTCCTGTCAAAATTCCAATGGCACTTTTCACAAAATTAGCGGAAAACCACTACAATTCACATAAGACCCTGAATAGCCAAAGAAATCTTGAGAAAGACAAAGGTGGAAATATGGTACTTCCTGATCAATCTACTTTATAGAAATACAGTAATAAAAACAGAATGATAATGGCTTAAAATACATACATAGATGAGTGGAGCTGAATCAACAGCCCGTGATTATTACTTGCATAAACTAATGTTTGATGAGAGATTGAAGAATACTCAATGGGGAAAAAGTAAATTCCTCAATAAATCGTGTTTTGAAAACTGGATATTCACATGCAAAAGAATGAAACTGAATACCTACTCTTACACTGTGTGTGCTTAGTCTCTCAGTCATGTCTGACACTTTGCAACTCTCTGGACTGTAGCTCGACAGGCTCCTCTGTCCATGGGATTTTTCAGGCAAGAATACTGGAGCAGGTTGCCATTTCCTCCACTAGGAGATCTTCCTGACCCAGGGGTTGAACCCATTTCTCTTTGTCTCCTGCATTGCAGACAGATTCTTTACCCACTGAGGCATTAGGGAAGCCCTACAAAAATTAAAAAAAAAAGAGTTACAAAAATTTACTTGAAATGGATTAAAGACTTAAATATAAGGTCTAAAGTCATAAAACTACTAGGAAAAAAATTTGAAAAAAAAAAAAAAAACCTCCTTGACACAGATCTTGTCAATGAATTTTTGGATATGACACCAAAAGCAAAAACAAAAATGAACGAGCTGGATTACATAAAACTAAAAAGTTTATGTATAGCAAAAGAAAGACCAAATGAAAAGGCAATATACAGAATGGGAGAACATATTTGCAAACCATATGATTGATAAGGGGTAATCTCCAAAAAATATAAGTAACTTCTACAACTCAGTAACAAAAATCTGTCAAAGAGGGTGTTGCTGTGTTTTATTGCAAGGATATTCTAAGTTTCCCTCTAAGAGCGTTATAGTTTCTATCCTTACATTTAAATCTTTAATCAATTTTGAGTTTATTTTTGTGTATGGTGTTAAGAAGAGTTCTAGTTTTATTCCTTTACTTGTAGCTCTCCAGTTTTCCTAGTACTACATATCTTTTTTGTATTTCTATTATCTATGTATTTATTAAAAAATAATTTATTTTATTTGGAGGATAATTATTTTACAACATTGCGATTGTTTTTGCTATACATCAAAGTGAATCAGCCACAGGTATACATTTATCCCCCCATTCTAACCCCCTCCCAACCTATCCCTCTAGGTTGTCCCAGAGCACTGGCTTTGGGTGCTTGGTTTGTGCATTAAAGTTGAACTGGTCATCTATTTTACATATGGCAATATACATATTTCAATGTTATTCTCTCAAACCATCCCACCCTTATCTTCTCCCACTGAGTCCCAAGGTCTGTTCTTTTCATCTGTGTTTCTTTTGCTGCCCTGCATGTAGGATCACTGTTACCATCTTTCTAAATTCCATATATATGCATTATTATACAGTATTTGTCTTTCTCCTTATGACTTTCTCTGCTCTGTGGCTCTAGGTTCATACACATCATTAAGACTGATTCAAATATGTTCCTTTTTATAGCTGAATAATATTCCTTTGTGTATATGTACGACAACTTCCTTATCCATTCATCTGCTGATGGACATCTAGGTTGCTTCCATGTCCTAGCTATTGTAAATAGCCCAGCACCACATATTGAAGAGGCTGTTTTTTTTTTTTTTTCCATTGTATATTCTTGCCCCCTTTGTCAAAGATAAGTTGCCCACAGCTGCATGAGTTTATCTCTGGGCTTTCTATTTTGTTTCATTGATCTATATTTCTGTTTTTCTGTCTATATCATACTGTCTCGATGACTGTAGCTTTGTTGTATAGTTGGAAGTCAGGAAGGTTGATGTCTCCAGCTCTATTTTTCTTTCTCAAGATTGCTATGGCTGTTCAGGGTTTCTTTATGCTTCCAAACTAATTGTGAGATGTTTTCTTCTAGCTCTGGGAAAAGTACACTGG
Source organism: Neotragus pygmaeus (assembly GCA_006410875.1). Taxonomy (NCBI): domain Eukaryota; kingdom Metazoa; phylum Chordata; class Mammalia; order Artiodactyla; family Bovidae; genus Neotragus; species Neotragus pygmaeus. The sequence continues at coordinate 1,189,034 of SJYV01054512.1, read as the reverse complement.
TAATTTGCTAGGGGTTGCATTCAATCTGTAGATTGTGTTGGGTAGTACAGTCATTTTCACAATATTGGTTATTCCAATCCTTGAACATGGTATATCTCTCCATCTGTTTGTGCTGTCTTATTTTTTTCCTCATTGTCTTATAATTTTTTTCATGAAGGTATTTTGTCTCTTTAGGTAGGTTTATTCCTAGGTATTTTATTTTATTGTTGCAATGGTTAATGGGAGTGTTTCCTTAATTTCTTTCTGATTTTTGATTGTTAGTGTATAGAAATGCAAGGAATTTATGTGTAATAATTTTGTATTTTATGAATTTACTATGTTTATCAAGTAGTTCAACTTTTCTGGTGGTATCTTTAGGGCATAGTATCATGACATATATGGTATCATGTCATCTGCAAACTGTGTGAGTTTTATTTATTTGTTTCATGTCTGGATTATTTTATTATGTTTTCTCTGATTGCTGTGGATAGGACTTCCAAAACTATATTGAATAATAGTTACAAAAGTGGGCACCCTTGTCTTGCATCTGATCTTATGGGAAATGCTTTCATTTTTTTCTTTTCAATTTATTTTTTTATTGAAAGATAATTGCTTTACAGAATTTTGTTGTTTTCTGTCAAACCTCAACATGAATTAGCCATAGGTATACATATATCNTGCAATAAAACCAATTAAAAACTCATTAAAAGATAAAACCTAAAACTATGCCAATAAATGCTAAACACACTTGAAGTACATTCATTTGCATCAGTCTTAGAGGGCATAAAATGGAAAAGAATAGCGTGAATGCTGCAAAGCCTTCTTGTGGACAGTGCCAGACTCAGGAGATCAAAACAGAAAATGCAATTAAGTTAGTAAAATGTGTCCAGACTTGTTAGATTTCCAGGTCTGGTTTTCATCAGTACCATATCTGTCTCTTATACACATCTCCCCCCGATCAAATAGCATCCCCCCACCACTTACCCTAACACCCCTTCCCCACCCATGCTGTCAGGAATCTGGGAGACTGAGTAGAGATGTGGGTTCCTTTCCCACGAGTCCCCCCGGATCAAATAGCATCCCCCCACCACTTACCCTAATGCCCCTTCCCCACCCCTGCTGTCAGGGATCTGGGAGACTGTGTTTCCTCTTTTCCATCATCACTAAAGGTGACTTTTTGGTGTTCCATGTAAGATGTTATTTCTTTAGAATCTGTCAGTGCCCTAGACCAGGGATCCCCAACCTCCGAGATCATATGCCTGATGATCTGAGGTGGAGCTGATGTAATAATAAAGTGAAATAAAATGCACAATAATTGTAATGCACTTGAATCTTCCCAAAACCATCCCCCACACTTAGTCTGTGGAAAAATTGTCTTCCATGAAACCAGTTCTTGGTGCCAAAGGTTGGGGACAGTTGCCCTAGACCTCTTTTTTGGGGGCGAGCAGGGAGGGCTTCAGTGTAGATTTCTGCCCACTCCTCCCATTTTCATGTCTCCTTATTGCAGTGTGCTCAAATCACCCTTGTCCCAGCTGAATTTAGGACACTATTAGATGAGCCATGTTGGGGAATCCAATGCTCACAATTATTATTCTCCCCCCATGTTTTTATTTCCCTACATTCCCACAACTTGGCCAATATATACTTTTAAAACTTCTTTACTGAACTCATGTCAGAATGTGAAGTCCTGCTATCTAGGACCATTCCTCTGGACCTCATGGCTGCTTTCCTATGAGACCCTGCATCTTCCACATTGTTCTAGCCTGACACCTAACAGCAATCTCTTCTATCCCAAACTAGTTTCGTTATTTTGTCCTCTGCCTTGTTTTCCAAGCTTTTTGTTTCCATCATTAAAACTCAGAATATTCTTCTAGGCAGTGAGATCTAGAAAGTTATTCAGAAAAGGACCTCAATTAGGCAGGGAAATAACTCCCAAGGTGAAACCATAAAATGTTGAATACAAAGGAGTCAAGAAATAGGTGAGGGAGATTAAGAGGTAAAAACTCCCAGCTGCAAAATAAAGGAGTCACAGGTATAGAATGTATGGTGTGGGGAATACAGTCAATAACTATGCAGTATCTTTGTATGGTGACAGAGGGTAGCTAGACTCACTGTGGAGATCATTTTGAAATGTATAGAAATTTTGAATCACTGTGTTGTGAAATAGGAACTAACAGTGTTGCAGGTCAATTATACTTCCAAAATAAACAAACTCATAGAAAAAGAGATAATATTTATGGTTACCAGAGGCAGGGGTTGAGTGTGGGAAAACTGGATGAGTTAGTCAAAAGGTAAAAACTCCTAGTTATAAATAAGCATTACGGACACAATGTATGTGTGTGCTTAGCTGCTCAGTCGTATTGGACTCCTTTGTGACCTGGTGGACTATAGCCTGCCAGGCTCCTCTTTCCATGGGATTTTCCAGCCATGAATATTGGAGTGTGTTGCCATTTCCTTCTCCAGGGGATCTTCCCAACCCAGGGATCAAACCCACGTCTCCTGCATCGGCAGGCAGGTTCTTTACCAGAGAGCCACTAGGGAGCCTCAGGGATGCAACATTAGATAAATACAATTAAACGCTGCTGCATGTTATGTATGAAAGTTGTTCAGAGAGGAAATTGTAAGAGTTCTCATTCCAAGGAAATTTTTTTTCCTATTTCTTTTATTTTATATCCATATGAGATGAGGGATGTTCACTGAACTTACTGTAATAATCATCTCATGATGTATGTAAGTCATATCATTATGCTGTACGTCTTAAACTCATACAATGCTGTATGTCATTCATATCTCAGTAAATCTGGAAGAAATATATATATATATATATATACGTATGCATATATAAGGGAAACAAGACCAAGACATATCTTATATGTCTTTTGCCCTCGTGGAGAAGGGAACGATGGGAAGGTGGGTGGAAGATTCACAGTGGGTGCAAGGTACGGCCGTGGGAGAAGAGGACCATGGATGGGCCTCAGTTCATTGTAAGATGCTGAGATGCCTGGATATGACCCTTTAGCTAATGCAGGGCATGGGGGGTGGTAGGGAGGGAGGAGCAGTGAGAAAGGCTATTCATGAATCAGCAATCCCTATATTGAGGATGGATTTGGAGAGACCATGCCGGGAGCCAGCACGGGAGATACCACCCATGACAAGGTCATGCAGGACTCAAGGGAATCCCTGGGCCATCCGACCCATGACAAGGTCATGCGGAAGAGTCCTGGCAAGACCAGAAAATCATGAATAAATCAGATAGGACTCTTCCAAGAGTCCAGGAAAGAGATATACCCTCATCAACACTTGTTCCAGCCCTCAGGCTCATCAGACCCACTGGGACATTCTTCTTGAAAGCCCTTTCATCTCCAATGTTCCTCTTCTATCCTGCTCCTAAAATCATCTTAAATCAACCTAAAATTTTCCTGGCTTCACCTTGTTCTTCACACAAACTCAGGCCTTTAGAAACCCCGCCCCCCCAGGTCTTTTATCAGATGAAGCCAACCATAATTTCACCCCCATTTCTTGTGCTCCATTCAGACCGAGAAAACCAATTGGCCTAACTTGATTCAAGTCAATGACCAAGTAAGTGTTTACTGAGGATGCTAAGTGCAGACCTGCTGCTCATCTGGTTGTCGGGGGACATCAGGAGAGGCTCTCCGAGACTCACGTCCAGAAGTGGAGATTGAATGTAAACAACATGGAGGAGGGCAAAGTACAACCAAGCAGCTCAGAGGACGGACGGGGAAGCGGGCACTGCTGTCCTAGAACCTTTCAGTCGATGATGACTAACCGCTGACTTTTTCTGTGACACAGTTTTCAACTTTTTGAGATTTCTTATGCAGTAACTTCTCATGATGGTTTCTGTACGTGGAGTCTTTTGATTAAGTAGAGTGTTTTCATTTATAGCTCTTCAGGGTCTGCAAATTGGGAGCAGGGTGAGTGTCTGTGATTTCAGAAGCCATAGTGAAGCCACTGGCATTATTAATATGGTCACGCGTGCAATTTGAATGAAAGAATTCAGCAATTCTCCCTTCCCTATTGTCAGTGACAAGTTAAACTTACCACAAAGGACTCTGTGGTGTCAAGCAAAGTGGGGTGGGGTGGGGGTGGGCTGGTCTGTACACACATGAGACTAGCCCATGGGTCTCCCACTAGCCCTCCTTCTCATTGCCACCACCAGTACACAAACAGGAAGAAACCGTGGTTCTCATGGCAAAAACCACTACAATACTGTAAAGTAATTAGCCTCCAATTAAAATAAATAAATTAAATTAAAAACAAAACAAAAAGAGGGACTTCTCTGGTGGTCCAGTGGCTAAGACTCTGTGCTCCCAATGCAGGGGCCTTGGGTTCAAATCCTGGCCAGGGAACTAGATCCCACATGCTGCAATGAAGACTCGGCACAGCTAAATAAATAAATATTTTTTTAAAAAAGAAAGAAACTGTGGTTCTCTTCATTGTGTTTCATATAATGAATGCCTGCAAATAGAATATATGAAGGGGCCTTGAATAACTCTTCCTCAGGAGAAATCTAATATCAGAAAATGACATTCTGAAGATAATTAAAAACTTGACAAAGTCAGGATTTTGCAGGAAGGGAAAACTACAAGATGAACTTTCAGCAAGTCAAAGAGTCTATGCTCCTTTTTGAAAAACCTGAAGTCATCAGGCGTGGGTTCCCTTAGCGACCAGCCCTGCCAGGAAGTTAACACATGAGCTTTGCTGAGGGACATCATATTAGCATTAATGGCCCGTTGACTTATTGGGTTCCCCTTGCCTATCGGCATTCCAGGCACCTTGCATAAATTCTGCAATAAAACCAATTAAAAACTCATTAAAAGATAAAACCTAAAACTATGCCAATAAATGCTAAACACACTTGAAGTACATTCATTTGCATCAGTCTTAGAGGGCATAAAATGGAAAAGAATAGCGTGAATGCTGCAAAGCCTTCTTGTGGACAGTGCCAGACTCAGGAGATCAAAACAGAAAATGCAATTAAGTTAGTAAAATGTGTCCAGACTTGTTAGATTTCCAGGTCTGGTTTTCATCAGTACCATATTTAAGGTATTTCCTAAGTTTTATATGAAACTGTTTCTACCTGTAATAAAGTAAGGGAGCTATTTCTGAGATAAATGTATATTGAAAAATACAGAAAATGTCACAATAAGCAAACTGAAATGTCACTTACAAAAAATTTATCCTTTTATCCAAATCATAGCACATATATCTTACCAGAAAGCATGGAATTTGCTCTGTGAGCATCTCTTACAGGAACAAGGAGATGCATTTTAAGTATGAAACTTAACAACTCGTGTGAACAGACTCAAAGAGCTGACCCATAGAGAATTTTTGAAGCGTCCCAACTTCATGGATTATAAAAATGCCTTTCTGTCACTTTCTACAGAAGTATATAAACATACGTTTGACAACTCTCCTTCCCATTATGTTTGAAGCAAGAAAAGCCACATTTCCTTTATCCAGAAAGAAAAAAAGAAAGAAAATGAAAACAAATTATATGCACAATTAAATGAGTGTTTAGTGAAGAAAGAAATGTCTGCATGTGTGTGTATACATGAGCAGGAGTCAGGGGGAAGTGGGAGAGAGATGTATCCAAAAATAATACCTGAAATACTCTATCCACAGCCACAAAATAATTATCACTGGAGGTGACATTTGTGTTTTTCACTGTGCTTTTCTGTATTCTCCATGCTTTGGGCCTTAAAGATACAGTGTTTAGGAAAACAAGTGCTCTCTGAAAATACATGAGTAGGTAGTGGAAAAAGAAGGTAGTTGATTCAGTCTATGCAATTGGACCCCTAAAAGGGAGGGGGTCCATCAAATTGCTGACACTTATTTTTGGCACTACCTGCATTCTCTCACGTGGGCGTAGCCGTAGTCCAAGATGGTGCCACCATGTCCTTGCCCTGCCACCCAATTCAACCTCTTTATGCACATATATACGAAACATGGATGAAATTGAGTAAGTGGGTTACACTGCTTTAACAATGACCATTCATAATGTTATTTGTACTACTACCTGCAGAGAATAACACTGGATCATCTCTTTGGAAATGTTATAAATGGAACACTGTCAAATTTATGAGCAACGTTTTAGACAGCAAATATGCGGCTTGGATTTTAGCAGTCTTAAACACTGCAAGCAGCTTACTCTTATCTCCCAGTGCCACTGCCTTGCTGGAGTAATTGATGCTTGGAGTCCCCAATTTCACATAAACCAGGCCACTGTGTTATTGTATACAGCAATCTGACTGCTGGCAGGGACAGGAAACTGCACTGAACCCAGATCAATAGACTTGTCAACAGTAAGCAGCTTAATCTAATTCAGCCTATCTCATCTCAGGGCACAGAGTTTGCAATTTTGCTGTTGGGTCCCTCTGGCAGGAAATGGTTTAGAAAGTTTAGTCTTAAGAAGTTTAAGTGATATGCTTATCCTTCAGGCTCTTGAATGTTTATTCAGCAGAATGGCTGTTTTAAATGTTTTATAAATGGCAATAATGTAAACAAGGCATGTCTGACTTCCCTCTCCTGTGAAAACTATACTGGTGATTTCCTTGACCGCGGACATCGGAATTAATACCACAGCCAGTCACATTTTAGAGGAAATTGCTCTGGTTCGCATGTTCTGAGCTCTCATCATGTTTAAACTACATCCCCACATCCCAACCAATGGCATTCTTCCGAGAAAACTCTTCATTTCAAATGCAGATTTGTTTCTTCTCTAACGCTATTTTGGACAAATGACTTCTTTAGTTATGAAACCTCCAGTGATTACCCATCAAAGCATCACTCTTCTTCCTCAGAAGACTGTGCAAGATAAAGAGTTGGCACGTTGGGGAAAGGGAACATTCTTGGCAAAGAGGCTGAGAGCCTGAAATCATGAATTCTAGCCCTGCCTGAGACCTCACCCTCTCAGGATGGGCTGGGCCACCTGACTGCCCCCCTGTCACTGAGCGCTTTCCACACTCTCCACATCGTCACTTGGGAGATGGTGGCGAGTGCTAAGGACCTGATACCACTCGCGGAGCTGGTGCAGCTGTCCTTCAACTGTCAAAACAGGAAGGGCACAGACCACTTCTCACTTCTCGTGAGACTCACTTCTCGTGTAAAAAGGTTCCATTTGTACAAGTCTCCATACTTTTTTGTAAGCCTCTGGAGATGACAGTTCATTATCACAATTACCCTTAAATGACCTTTCAACGGAAACAAAACAGGTGATGAGATACCATCTTATGGGTGGAGAGGGCATGGAGGATGAGGAACAAGATGCCTGGAGGATGGGGAAGAGGGGTCATGAGGATGGGAAGATAGGGGCAAGGAGGATTACGAATGCAGAAGAAAGAGACAGGAGAAGGGCAAAAAAACGGATTCATTCTGTGATCAGTGGTATCCGAGGATGGCAGAGTGTGAGACTATTTTAAGATCAGGTCTATGTTTAAAAACTGAGTAAGGGCTCCTCTGCGTCACTTAAACCAGCCCAGTACTTTCTACGGCAAGACAGCGAGGAAGCCCTGCCAAGTGCCGGCCGGAAGGGAAGCTCACATAGAGCTGAAGCTCTCAAGAAAGACCCAGGTGAAAGGGCTGAGAGTCCAGCTGGAAAAGACCATGTCGAGGCTGGTGCCCAGGACTAAGAGCCCCGGGAAAAGTAATGATGGTGAATGTGGAGAGCTTCGGCAATGCAAACTGAAGGCCAAAGGGCAGAGGCGGAGCTGCAGATATAGCATTCACAGGCCTAGAGGAGAAGGAAAAGATTGCTTCACACGTCCGCATTAAAAATCAAAATCCATGGTAGGAACTGGATTTTAATCAATTAATAATTAGGAATTGTTAATTCCCGCTCTCAGTGGGGTCTGTCCATTTAACCCACTAAAATCAAAATGAAAGTCTAGTAACCTTTCTTCTGGATTTCTAAATAATCTCAACCTCTCTTTTTCTTCAAGGTGAATCATACAAACACCATGCTTCTTAAGAAACTGGGAAGCAAAGTACTGAAAAACCAGAGATAAAAGAAGAATCCTAGGAAGAACTGGTCCCCTTTATTATGGTAAGTATTTTTAATTAAAGACGAGGAAAAGCCCCAAAGAAACATGCCATCAGCTCTTTCATGGTCACTGGGCTATGCATCTCCCCCTAATTATGAAACCAGGTACACCTTTATGCACCTGACGATTTTCTAGGTAACGCGTAGTACAGTGTGCAACGGGGATTGTTTTAATAGGCTTGGTAATGAGATCTGGGTGAAAAATCTCTCTGTTAATTTAGCAGTCCTCCTGAGATGTTAAAATTCTAGCTGGCAAGTGTTTTAAACTTCCTTGCCAATCCTGGCCCCAGCCCAACCAAAGTCTTGACAGTAGATTCTAAATATCACCTGTAAACTTCAATCTACCCTCAGCAACCATCACTTCTGCTCCCTTCCTGCCTCTCTACCCCTGTGCGTCTCTTGTAATTTGCCCGGTACTAACTAAAATGTTATTAAATGAATAATTTGACACTCTAATAATCCATGCATTTTGAAAGCAAATCACTGCCAGCTTTAAACCCTCAGATCTTTCCTATCAAAGATAAAGCATCCTCAAACAGTCAGCATTTGAAACAAGCAGCTGTGGTCACTTCTCCACCTTTTTGTTTAAAGAATACATCAGTCCCTGTAAGCAGACTTAAATAAATGACTTGCAAATTAAAAGAAACATTTCTCTGATTCACTGCAGTAGCTTGCTTTTTGGGATACAAGGTTAAAAGTGAACAGTAAACCTTTTAAGGTTATTGAAACTAAATTATTAACGCTGTGTTTCACCTTCTTTTTGTCCTCTGTGTGGCATTCTTCCTGATTACTCACTGCAACTCCACTCCTACAAGTTGTAAATCAAATGAAAAATCTTTAAAGCACAAAAACAGCTGATTAAAATGTTCAACCACAGGGGAACTACAGAGATGATGGGGAGTGGCACGCTGCAATTTTTTTTTTTTTTTAACGAAGCTTTTCATATAGCCATTGAAAAAAAAATATGTTGCAAAAACTGTACACTTTCATCTTCAGGAGGAAGTGAAAGGGGCAGTCCCACTTTTGAAATCCATTTGCAACCTTCAAACTAATGAGTGACTTTCCCCACTTGGATCCCACCTAGTTCCTCACACCTAGACTGCATTTTACATGTATGTTTTTATGCTCAACCACTGCTTACAGGGGACTGGTGACTTAGCCAGGGATAAGAAGGAAACTTTCTTTCAGGACTCACATTAGGGGGTTATTGACAAAGCTCTAAAATCAGAATATGGGGATCTATACTGTAAATGAGGAATGTCAAAGCCATGATACCTGCTTGGGGCCTCAATTTCCTCGTCTGTAAAATGGGCTGATGATATTTTCTTCTTAGGTCATAGTTGCAAGTATGCACTTCCCAGCATACATTTAATAAAATATTCATTGGAAAACCTATGCTCTACACATCTTAGAAAACTGTGGTTCTGGGATTCACAGATAGTTTGAATTACTTAAATGTATTCTGATTAATAAAGCACATCCAGGCCCATCTCTTAGAGCTGCCACATGACATCTGGAATTCCAGGGAAAGAGCTATTGAAGTGAGGAAGGGGATAACGTGAGGGCAGGGTGAGACTTCGGGAGGCTGATTTCAAGACTCTGCATGGTCTGACTTAATTAAGAAAATTCAAGAGTAGTGTGATTCCCAGAATCTTCCCCTCCTGCAACAATGTGTAAAGTATCTGCCAAGGACGGGGTCAGCTCCATGGGTGTGTGACCTGGCAGACGCACAGGGCCTGTGCTGCGAAAGGGCGCTGCTACAACTGACTTGGTCATTTATCTTTGTTGTTGTTGTTTTAAGTCTTTACTGAATTTGTTACAATTTTGCTTCTGGCTTATCTTTTGGTTTTTTTGGCCCCAAATTATGTGGGATCTTAGTTTTCCGACTAGGGATTGAACCCTCACCTCCTGCATTGAAGGCAAAGAAAGTCTTAACCACTGGACCTCCAGGGAAGTCCCTTGATCATTTATCTTTGAACTTGTGTTGTGGAAGTGAAGTCTCCACAAGTGAAGTGGAAGTGAAGTGGAGAGCGTGTGTGTGTGAGGACAGCAGATCCTAGCAATACCAGGTCTGGTGAGGGTCCTCCTCACCCCATTTCCCTGTCCTGTTTTGGATGCTCCCAGAGCACAGGAGCTGATGATCTGGAGAAACCATGCTTGCCATTCAAATTAGAACTTATTTCAAATGCAGAAGGGAGGTAACAGTGTTCTAAGAAATAGGAATGTTCAGGGAGTCTTACTACATCCTTTCTTGTGTGTATGCTAAGTTGCTTCAGTTGTGTTCGGCTGCTTTGCGACCCTAAGGACTGTAGCCCACCAGACTTCTTTGTTCGTGGGATTCTGTCCAGGAGTGGGTCGCCTTGCCCTCCTCCAGGGGATCTTCCCGACCCAGGGATTGAACCCGTGCCCCTGATGTCTCCTGCATTGTCAGACAGATTCTTTACCACTAGCACCACCTGGGAAGCCCTGTATCCTTTCTTCTGTTAATTCCTGAGCTGAAGAAACACAATATAAACGAGGTACAGGGGTAAGGGAAGGAAAAGATAGGGCAACCATAGTTCCTTTTCCTTTTAATTCTTCCTTATTCCCTCAGTAAGTCAAAGGCAGGGAGTGTGGGTACAATACATATTCATCCAGTGGTTAAGACGTTGTCTTCCTATTGAAGGGGTGTGGGTTCCATTCCTGGGCAGGGAGCTAAGATCTCACATGCCTCGCAGCCCAAAACCAAAATATAAAACAGAAGCAATATTGTAACAAATTCCATAAAGACTTTTAAAATGGTCCATATTTTATAAAAATCTTGAAAAAAAAAAAAAGGAACATACAAACAGCTGAGTTACTTTTGTGTAGTATTTCATTGCTCTATTGACAATGCAATCCACGTGCATGCATGCTTTATGGAAAACAAATTATATAATTTCAGTGATTCTGTGCATGAGTTAAATGCTCTTCTATTTGCATTTAAAACTGGCGTTGATCACTACAATGTGAATGTAGTCAGCACTGCTGAGCTGAACACTTAAAATTGGTTAAGATGGTAAATTTTTTGTTATGTGGTTTTGACCACAATAAAAAGACTGGCATTGCACAAGAGAAAAAGGAACAGTAAAAGTCATGCTAAGAAGCTAAAATGTCAATGTTTCTTTATTTGGAACAACATCCAATAACCAATGAAAAACATCGTGACAAGTCAGAAAAGAGAAAAGAGAAGAAAGGAGCTTTGAATTTTCGTGCCTTTGGCAGCTTTTTTTTCCCCCTTGGGCCCCATTTTGCATTAGGCCTTACCATGCACACAGCTGGCCCTGACCTCTAGCCAGGTGTCTGAGCACAAGTCTTTGTCCTCAGCATGACCTGAAAAAAACTGAGGCTTGCCCCAAGGATGGGGAGCTACCTGCCCGCAGAAAACAAACTGCAGGCCCCTCCCAGGAAGGACCGCCAGCACCGGCCTGCAAGTGGAGAGACACCCTAAAGATTCAGGACCCCTTCACAGACCCTACTGCTCCGGCAATAAATGCAATAACAGAAGCAGCAGAAGGGCAGCAGCTTTCTGGCACAACCAGATAATAACTCACGGAGAGAAGGAGGGACCCACCTGGTGGTGGTGAAGGGAGAGGATGCGCTTCTTACTTACCTGCAGGCTACGCTGTGTCCGCCAGCATCCCTGGGATCAGAAAGGGCCTGCTAGAGAACAGGACTGGACCAGAAGTTTGGCTCTGGGAACAGAAGCCACCAGCAAAGCCTTCTCTAACTTCCACCTTTAAAGGGCGCTTTCTTGCCCTCGCAGCCCTTTGGAATTGTTGCCCCACTCTCTTGCTCTAATGCTCCAGCTGTCCGGCTCCTTCTGGATGCCAAATCCCAGCACAATAGATCCAAATCCCACATTTGAGATGCGAGGCAGGCTCTGAGAGATGGGGTGGTACATGTGACGTCACAGAGAGAGCAGGGAGATGCAGCTGAGTTTGTGACCGCACTTCCCATCGGCGCCCAGGGCTCCTGGGCCACGAGGAAAGCATGGGCTCAGGGAAACCCGGGACGTTATACAAGACCACCAGCTGGACTGCATAAATGGCACCATCAAAACAGACATGAAAAGGGGATGCGTGGGGGAGAACGTTCTAGATGGGAAGAATCTAAGAAAGAGTGCAAGCAAATGTACTACCCGGAACTGAACTGATTCTGGGTCAAAATAGCTATACCAATGGGGGGAATCTGGATGTAGATTACACATTAGATACTATGGAGTAAATATTAGTAGATGGGGATGAGTTTTAAAGAATGGGCGAAAGCACAAAGGTCAATTTCAGAACATTGCTTGTGTGTTTACGAGGGGAGGTGAAAGGAATGGTAGNTAGATGGGAAGAATCTAAGAAAGAGTGCAAGCAAATGTACTACCCGGAACTGAACTGATTCTGGGTCAAAACAGCTATACCAATGGGGGGAATCTGGATGTAGATTACACATTAGATACTATGGAGTAAATATTAATAGATGGGGATGAGTTTTAAAGAATGGGCGAAAGCACAAAGGTCAATTTCAGAACATTGCTCGTGTGTTTACGAGGGGAGGTGAAAGGAATGGTAGGTGCATTGGACCATATCTGTAATACATGATTTCTTTCACAAGAAATCTAGAGCATTAAAAGAGAGAATCAGAGCAAGGGACACTACGTGAAGCACAGAATGCCATGTTGAGATCATATGCGTATAACAATCAAACTCGAGTCAGCACAGAAATTGTAAAAAATATTAATAATGACAGTCATTTAATAAGAGTTTATTACATGCAAGGCTTAGGTCCACACACCTTCTTGTACCCCATCAGTCAATCTTTACAGCCTCTCACTGCTTCAGAACAAGAAACAGAGACCTTCCTTGGGTCACATACTCAAGGACACACAGCCTCAGGATTCCAACCCAGATCTCTGTGGCTCCAAACCCCAGCCTGATCATTATTCCACATGGCATGTTTCAAACTTAAGCAAAGGTGAGGACATAAAGGTGGATCTTACAAAGCTCATTCTTAAGCCGTGAGAATGTGTTTGATCCCTACTGTTTGATATGTTCAGCTACCAGAGCAAGTCAGCCTCTGGAGGGAGAATTCTAGGATCATAGCTGCCCTTACCTTCCCGTCTCAAAATAACAAACCTTAAGAGATTGACCTAAAAGCTTTTCCTAAGACATAGTTAAGAAGATCAATATCCAGAATACACTGCTCACTGAATCCTGCTTACACTGACAATATGGAAAGATTATTTCTCAGTCGGATTTGGGAAAATCTCGCCAGATTTTGCAGGGGCACATAGGGGAACTGCAGCCTTACTTCTTCTTTTTTCATCAACGTTCAAACATATTGAAAACCCCCCGTGGGGGAAGGGCCAGGTCTCAAGTGCATGTGCGTGCGTGTGTATGCATGTGTATCTGCCATAGGGCATAGAGCTTAATACATGCTAAATCCTCAGTAAGTATCTGGAGAGAAAATGAGCTAGATTCTGTCTCACCTGATCACAAAGAAATATAAACAAACCTTTATTGCAGCAAATTTAAAATAAATCCCTAAGGCACTTGTTGTCTCACCTTGTGGAGTAGAAAAACTATGTGTCAGGGGCCACAGTAGGAAGCGTACAGGAGAGGGGAATGGAAAAATGTGCATCTCTGGATCAACAGGGATGAGGAGGCCTCAGTGGAACTCAGCACAGGAGGACCACGAGTAAATACTAACAGAGGTGGAGCTGGTCACACGACTGCTGTTGTCCTAGGGCTTCCAGGCGTTCTCAGATAACACTCTTTCATTAGGTCTGTAGCAATTATCCATCACCCTATTCAAGTCCCATCAAATCACCGTCCGTTTTTATATGTCTGTCTCACAAAGCTACAAAGCAGCTCCGCAGAAACCTGGGTCCTGTCAGCTAGAATGATTTATTCCTTTTCCTGAACAAGCTGGTTCCCTAGACTATTTTCATTGTTGCTGGTGGTTCAAATGCTAGCACATTTCAAATTTTAAGAGAGGGAAAGAGACGTTTAAGTCTCACGGAGGTTGATATTTAATCAAATTCAACCCCAAATACTTTAGGTCTTACTAGGTTTCCAGCACTGAGGCTCTGGAGATGAAGAGTAGGGGAGACAACGTAAAGGCATTCTGATCACATGGAGTTCCCATTTAACAGCAGCAAGTGTACAAAGACACAGAGAAGAAGCAAGTTCCTATCCAAGTGGAGAAGAGAGAACATTAAATACATCAGAAAGAACTTAATTATCCAACTGTGTTCTCAAGGATGAATAAACCAATGAATGAATGGGTTTGCCAGGCAGATTCTTATCTATCTAGAGTTAATGTTCATTAGGATATCCACATGTAAATAAAATTACTTTAGTTCTTAATGTCACACTACACACAAAAGTCATCTGGACCACAAACTTGAATGTAGGAGTTAATTTGTAAAATTCTGGAAGAAAATGTACGAGAAGCTCTTTCAGGTCTTGGGTTAGCAAAAGAATCCTTAGCTGTGACCCCAAAAGTATGATCAAGAAAAGGTAAAAAGTGATAAATTGGGTTAATCAAAATTAAAGACTTCAAAAGACATCATTAAGAAAACTGACAAGCTACAAACTGTGAGAAATACTGGTAAATCATTTATCTATTCAAGTACTTAAATCCAAAGCATACAAAGGATTCTTACAACCCAATAATGAGACAACAAGCCTTATTAAAACATAGGCAAAAGATATGAATAGTTTACCAGAAAAAAAGACATACAAATGGTTAATAAACAGATGAAAAAATGTCCCATGTCATTAGTCATTAGGAAAATGCAAATTAAAATCATAATACTATTTCACACCCATGAGGATGGCCATAATCAAAAAACCAAATAATAACAAGGGTTGACAGGGATGTAAATAATTGAAACTCTCATACATTGCTGGTAGGAATGTAAAACAGTACAGCCACTTTGAGAAAACAGTGTGGCAGGTTTTTTAAAAAAATTAAACATAAACCAATGATATAGCCCAGCAACCCCACCCCTTAATCCCTCTCCTGGATGGGATTAAAGAGAAATAAAATGTGTGTTCACAGAAAAGTCTATATGCAAAAGTTCATAGCAGCATTATTCATAATACCCTCACACTGAAAAAAAAACCCATCTACTGGTGAACAAACAAATAAAATGTAGACTATGCACACACTAGAATATTATGAAGCAATAAAAAGAAGGAACTATTAATATATGCTACCATATAGATGGGGCTTCCCTGATGGCTCAGATGGTAAAGAATCACATAGACCATACAGATCCATATAGATGAACATGAAAACAATAAGCAAAGCTAAAGACACCAAATGTAAAAAAATATAACATATTATTCCACTTAGATGAAATGTGATATGTCCAGAAAAGGCAAATCTATAAAGACAGAAAACAGGTAAGTGGTTGCCTAGGGTTGGGGATGAGCAGAGAGATTACTTATCCACAGGCACGGAGGACTTTTGGGGATGAGGGAAAATGTTCTAAAACTGGATTATAATGATGGTTGTACAATTCTATAAATTTATTTTAAATAAATGAATTGTACACTTAAAACAGGTGAATTTTATGGTTTGTAAATTATACCTCAATAAAGCATAAAATTATTGGTCAGGGTGAAAAATAGGGAAGCAAAGATTTGGGGGCAGCATGACCGTTGATTAGGCTGGAGCCTGATAAAAATGTTTAAACAAATGAACAGAAAAATAAAAGAATGAACATCATGTCCCCAATATAATGTTGAAAAATAGCCCTCATCATGTGGGAACTCTTTCACCTTCTCCTTTGTGGAAAACATGTACTTTTGTGACTGGAGGGTAACTCTGGGGCGATTCTGAAGTCTCTCTCCTCTGCTTTCATTTCTGCAGTCACCTTACTTTGCCTGCGATTGTGCTTTCTTCCTTTCATATCCCAATTAATTATCCAAGTCCCAGAGTTACCAGCAGTGTCTCTTTATCATCTTCCTCAACCTCAAAACCTCCNAACCTTTATTGCAGCAAATTTAAAATAAATCCCTAAGGCACTTGTTGTCTCACCTTGTGGAGTAGAAAAACTATGTGTCAGGGGCCACAGTAGGAAGCGTACAGGAGAGGGGAATGGAAAAATGTGCATCTCTGGATCAACAGGGATGAGGAGGCCTCAGTGGAACTCAGCACAGGAGGACCACGAGTAAATACTAACAGAGGTGGAGCTGGTCACACGACTGCTGTTGTCCTAGGGCTTCCAGGCGTTCTCAGATAACACTCTTTCATTAGGTCTGTAGCAATTATCCATCACCCTATTCAAGTCCCATCAAATCACCGTCCGTTTTTATATGTCTGTCTCACAAAGCTACAAAGCAGCTCCGCAGAAACCTGGGTCCTGTCAGCTAGAATGATTTATTCCTTTTCCTGAACAAGCTGGTTCCCTAGACTATTTTCATTGTTGCTGGTGGTTCAAATGCTAGCACATTTCAAATTTTAAGAGAGGGAAAGAGACGTTTAAGTCTCACGGAGGTTGATATTTAATCAAATTCAACCCCAAATACTTTAGGTCTTACTAGGTTTCCAGCACTGAGGCTCTGGAGATGAAGAGTAGGGGGAGACAACGTAAAGGCATTCTGATCACATGGAGTTCCCATTTAACAGCAGCAAGTGTACAAAGACACAGAGAAGAAGCAAGTTCCTATCCAAGTGGAGAAGAGAGAACATTAAATACATCAGAAAGAACTTAATTATCCAACTGTGTTCTCAAGGATGAATAAACCAATGAATGAATGGGTTTGCCAGGCAGATTCTTATCTATCTAGAGTTAATGTTCATTAGGATATCCACATGTAAATAAAATTACTTTAGTTCTTAATGTCACACTACACACAAAAGTCATCTGGACCACAAACTTGAATGTAGGAGTTAATTTGTAAAATTCTGGAAGAAAATGTACGAGAAGCTCTTTCAGGTCTTGGGTTAGCAAAAGAATCCTTAGCTGTGACCCCAAAAGTATGATCAAGAAAAGGTAAAAAGTGATAAATTGGGTTAATCAAAATTAAAGACTTCAAAAGACATCATTAAGAAAACTGACAAGCTACAAACTGTGAGAAATATTGGTAAATCATTTATCTATTCAAGTACTTAAATCCAAAGCATACAAAGGATTCTTACAACCCAATAATGAGACAACAAGCCTTATTAAAACATAGGCAAAAGATATGAATAGTTTACCAGAAAAAAAGACATACAAATGGTTAATAAACAGATGAAAAAATGTCCCATGTCATTAGTCATTAGGAAAATGCAAATTAAAATCATAATACTATTTCACACCCATGAGGATGGCCATAATCAAAAAACCAAATAATAACAAGGGTTGACAGGGATGTAAATAATTGAAACTCTCATACATTGCTGGTAGGAATGTAAAACAGTACAGCCACTTTGAGAAAACAGTGTGGCAGGTTTTTAAAAAAAATTAAACATAAACCAATGATATAGCCCAGCAACCCCACCCCTTAATCCCTCTCCTGGATGGGATTAAAGAGAAATAAAATGTGTGTTCACAGAAAAGTCTATATGCAAAAGTTCATAGCAGCATTATTCATAATACCCTCACACTGAAAAAAAAACCCATCTACTGGTGAACAAACAAATAAAATGTAGACTATGCACACACTAGAATATTATGAAGCAATAAAAAGAAGGAACTATTAATATATGCTACCATATAGATGGGGCTTCCCTGATGGCTCAGATGGTAAAGAATCACATAGACCATACAGATCCATATAGATGAACATGAAAACAATAAGCAAAGCTAAAGACACCAAATGTAAAAAAATATAACATATTATTCCACTTAGATGAAATGTGATATGTCCAGAAAAGGCAAATCTATAAAGACAGAAAACAGGTAAGTGGTTGCCTAGGGTTGGGGATGAGCAGAGAGATTACTTATCCACAGGCACGGAGGACTTTTGGGGATGAGGGAAAATGTTCTAAAACTGGATTATAATGATGGTTGTACAATTCTATAAATTTATTTTAAATAAATGAATTGTACACTTAAAACAGGTGAATTTTATGGTTTGTAAATTATACCTCAATAAAGCATAAAATTATTGGTCAGGGTGAAAAATAGGGAAGCAAAGATTTGGGGGCAGCATGACCGTTGATTAGGCTGGAGCCTGATAAAAATGTTTAAACAAATGAACAGAAAAATAAAAGAATGAACATCATGTCCCCAATATAATGTTGAAAAATAGCCCTCATCATGTGGGAACTCTTTCACCTTCTCCTTTGTGGAAAACATGTACTTTTGTGACTGGAGGGTAACTCTGGGGCGATTCTGAAGTCTCTCTCCTCTGCTTTCATTTCTGCAGTCACCTTACTTTGCCTGCGATTGTGCTTTCTTCCTTTCATATCCCAATTAATTATCCAAGTCCCAGAGTTACCAGCAGTGTCTCTTTATCATCTTCCTCAACCTCAAAACCTCCAGCAACTGGCGCCCCGCTCCTTTTGGTCTAAGCCTCAGCCCCTCGGTCATCCATGTCACAGCCCCTGGGTGCCCCTCCTGCACCCAGCTTCTCAGCATCCGTCCAGGACTCTTCCCAAGTGGGCAGTCTCCCCTTCTCCCCGGGGCATTCATGTCTGCTCCTCCAAAGGTGGCTTAGCACCTTTCTTTCTAAACACATCCCATGACTATGAAGCTTACATAAGTCTCTTTAATGGTATTATTTTGTTATTATTCATATATCATTTTGTCATTCTTCTGTAGTTGAAGGAATGTATGCGTGTGTAACCGGATTGAAAGCTCAAGATCACAAACCCTGTTCTATCCTGTTTCTGATGCTTTAAACATGCCTAATCCATCTTTACTATTTTTGTTGTTGGGCAATCCAAGAGCAAACGGCCAAAGGAATGAATGGATGAAGGCAGATGCACTAAAGAAAACACTGCTTTCATTCCAAATGATTCATTCGATTTGCCCATCTGAATACTTTGGGTCACATAAGGAAAGTCTTAAGTGCAAACTCTTTATCCACTAATACTTATCATGCGGCTCTCATATTAATTCCTATTACATTTGGGTGATTTGAAAACACCATAGCTTTGGTTCATAATTACGCATTTGGTCAGCTATGAGGTGAGAGAGAAAAGTGAAATACATTCATGTCAAATAGGGATTACCTTTCTTCGCCCAGCTTCAGAAGACCCTGAGCACAGAACACAACTTGGCACTTGGGCTCTGTTTGGTACATGGAACAACTACTAATCATGCAACCAACAAAGAAACACACACAACAGAACATAAACTACCCGGCCACAGATACCGGAGACAGATACCCGCCGCTTAGCCCAGTTCAGGCCGAAGCACTCCATCTCCATTCCATTCTCACCCTAGCTCTACCCAGCCAGCTCTACGGAGACGGACTTCTTTCTAGATCCACACCGGTAAAAGCTAAGCATTTTGTTTATATGTGTCAAAAAGTAATAGTAAAAAGGCACTTGGATATAGCCAATATCTATGTTTGCTTAGGGAAGACGGAGATTCTGTAATAACCTCTGTGAGGAAAGAATCTGAAAAAGAATGTATGTATGAATATGTTTAAAGGATTCACTTTGCTGCACACTGGAAGTTAGGCTTCTTTTAATCCCCTCGGTACCAGGCTGTCTTGCCCTTTTCTGAACTTTAACTGTTCAAGCCAGCCACCTGCAAAACAAGAACTCCTTTTCCTAGTCTCCCTAAAATGACAACAGGTTGAGAAAGCAGAGGAGAAAATGTACGAGTAATAACTTAAAAGACATAAGTCTCCTCTAACACTGGTTTCCTTTCTTAGGTTCCTCCACCTGCATGCAAAGGAGAGGCTCCTCCTAGCCACGGAAACCTGCCAGTTTGTCAAGTTAGATTTAGACATCCCCACATCCATATATACACACGAAATTATCATCTCCACCCTTAACAGGAAAAAGTGTATGTAACATGGGATTTTTCTCTGCTTTATCTGCCACAAGTTTTAGTGCCAAAATCTTAAAAGACAAATACAAAACTTACTCATGAACTGTTTGGTGACTGAACTTCATTATTTCCAGCAGTCACACTAGCTGGAAATATATGAGTTACCCTGAAGGTCATAAAATTTTGATCAGTTTTAGAATGTCAGGACTGTCTGTGGCATGGTCTGAAAGTCAGCATTCAAAGTGGCAGCTGTCGCTTACTGGTGATCGTCTTTCACGTCCATCACTGCTTAAACACGGTTTTCACAAGGCGGAGACACATGGTAAACTTGTCTGAGGCAAGGGTGGCCTCCGGACAGTCTCCAGCACTCTCCACAAACAGCCACCTGCCGTTCTCGGACATGGACAGACTTTTGCTTTAAATCTTCATCTTTTCTCGCCTGTTAATGCCCTGACCTTGGCATCTGTGCTTGAATGCCAGCTAATGTGATCTGCTCCAACAATACCGACTATTGGCAGGGAAGACAAGCAGGCTCAGTGATGTCACTGAACTCATTAGGGATATATTTGACATTTGGCCCAAGAGAACACACATACTAAACACCACCTGAGTGAACAGCAGTGTGGCCTGCTGATAAAACAATGCATGTTTTGTCCTCCTATAAAAGTAGCACTTTGACCAAGAAGTAGGATTTCTGCTTTTATCCCCCTAGTTATGGCAGCAAAGCAAACTGAAAGATAACTTCTGTAAGATGAGATAAGAGTCTAAACTCTCAAGGTTATGTCAGGCATTTTAAAGACATCCATATTAATTGATCATTTAGCAAACAATCTCCTTCCCAATCCAGGTCCAAGAGAAGAGGCAGGTGTTACTGGAGAAAACATCTTATATGTACACGAGTGCATTAATGTGTATACTCAGTCACGTCCAGCTCTTTGTGACCCCATGGACTAGTCCGTGAGGCTCCTTTATCCGTGGGATTTGCCAGGCAAGAATACAGGAGTGGGTTGTCACCTCCTCCTCTAGGGGATCTTCCCAACCCAGGGATCGAACCCGCATCTCTTTCATCGCCTGCACTGGCAGGCAGATTCTTTACCACTGAGCCACCTGGGAAACCCAGAGGAACATCTAAATTATGCTTTTGGTCCAGATGGGATATTTAGGACCTGAGAAAGCTGACATAATGTCAGTTTCCAAAGACCCCATCAATGGCAGTTTTATCCCCCTGATCATTCAGTGAAGCTGGCTTCACTTGGCTGTGACCAGCAGGTAGCAAAGCTTGAAAAGGTTACGGTGACACTGCTCTCTGGCATCTCAGAACAGACCTAGAGGTTTAGAAAACCTGCTAAAATTCAGCTTCACTTTGGCCCTTGGGATAGGCAAGTCTTTTATTAGCTCTTAAGTCCCAACATCTTTTCTGATTTTTCCAAACGAGGATTTTTCACCTGTGAATGGAGTTTTCCTCATTTATTGAGCAGTAAGTATAACTGAATGAAGTTGGTCATAAAAAGTATCAAGTACCAGATCTGTGAAATGCACACACTGGAGACTCAGTCAAATTATACAGTGGAGAAAGCAAACTAGAAGCCTAGGTGGGGTCTTCATCTCACGGCAAGTAGAGAATAAATGCAAGGAGACTGTCAGGACTCCCATTCATCAGTGCCACCCAGGAATAACCTTTGTGTATACGTGCCTAGCTCTGCATGGGCCCCTGAGCTGGAGAAAGTGTGGCCTCTCCGTACCGTCAGGACACTTTGGAGTGAGTGTCCTAGCCTTCTACGACGTCTTCCATCGCTCACCCTATCAAGCAAGTCGTCAACTGTCTTCATGCAGCTACATCCATGGCCATCCATCTCATTCCACACACTCAGCACCATTACAAACGGGGGACCGCTGCCTCCCTCTGCTTTCGGTTTCTATAGAAACACCCTGTCTTGATTTCCCTCCCACTGTTCTTGCCATCCTCATTCTTAATCCTCTCCCACTCCTGTGCTCACCTCTCACAATAGGAGAACCCCAGGGCTCGGAACTCGCCCTTTCCTCTTTCCATCCTTTCCCTAGATCAGGGATCCACAACTTCTGGGATTTAATGCCTGATTATCAGAGGAGAAGCTGACATCATTATTATCATAATAATAGAAATAAAGTCCACAATAAATGTAATGTGCTTGAATCATCCCAAAACCATTCTCCACATCCCATCCCATGGAAAAATTGTCTTTCAAAAAACTGGTCCCTGGCTCCCAAATGGTTGGAGACTGCTGCTCTAGATGACATAGTGCATTTCTAGCTTTTAAATATTATCTGAAAATCAATGATTCCCATATTTGTCTCACTTCTGACCACCTCACTCATGAACCCAACAGTTTACTTGACATCCCAACTTGACAAGGAAATCAACCCTGAATATTCATTGAAATGACTGATGCTGAAGCTCCAATAATTTGGCCACCTGATGCAAAGAGCCGACTCATTGGAAAAGACCCTGATGCTGGGAAAGACTGAAGGCAGGAGGAGAAGGTGATGGCAGTGGATGAGATGATTGGATGGCATCACCGACTCGATGGACATGAGTTTGAGCAAGCTCCGGGAGAGGTCGAAGGATGGGGAAGCCTGGCATGCTGCGGTCCATGGGATCACAAAGAGTTGGACGTGACTGAGTGACTGAACAACTTGACATGTTCAAAATCAATCCTTACATCACTCGGCACACCTGCCCCTCCTGGTTTCCCAGCCTCCATCCATCAGTCTGAGCTTGGGAGTTGCTCTTAACTTCCTTTTTAGTGAAACCACACCATCAAAACAGGTCCTACTGGTTCCAGCTCCAAAATCTCTCTCAAATCAACCCCATTCCCATCCCATAAACTAGTCCAAACCCTCTGCTTTGCCTTCAGGACCAGGCAGCTCTCCTGCACCCGCTGCTGGGTATTTATCTTCCTGTGCTCCAAAGCCACCTTATTCTCTACTCTGTGCTGTGAGGGTTATTCCTGCACTTGTTATCTCTAGAAACTTCTGTGTTGTCTTTTTCCTCTGTACCTCCTGTGTCATCAGGCCCCCTTACTGTTAGAAAAGTCTAGTATGGGTTCTGTTTTCCTGACGATACCTGATATACCCACCTTATAATCTACTTTGCACAGAGCAGCCATTGGTGTATTTAAAAATTATAAACTGGATTGTGCTCACAAGGTAAAAACACTAGGCAATTCCTTGGAGTTCCAGCGGTTAGGACTTGGCACTCTCACTGTTGAGGGTCTCAGTTCAATCCCTGGTCTGGGAACTAAGATCCCACAGATTGTGTGGCATGACCGATAAATACATAAGTAAGTTAAAATAATTAAAAACTCTATAATAACTCCCTCATGACACTGAACAAAACTCATCTCATAAGCCTTGCCTGGATAGATTCAGTTTCCACACACCTTTCCAATTTCATCCCAGATCACCCTGGCTTCCTCCTAGTTTCTGGAACACACTGGCCATTTCCCTGCTTCTCACCAGCTCATGCAGCTCCCTCTGCCCAGATTGTTCTGTTCTCCACATCTGACCTCTCTATCCTTTGGGATTCGGCCCAAATGGCATCATGTCAAAGAAATCTCTTTCTTCCTAAAGTATTTCTGCACTGTGATTACATCCTTAGCATAATTGGTAAACTACCTATTCATTCATTAAAATGTACTTCCTTAATTCCAACCCACAGGATGTAGAAAGCGGGGGCTACATTGAACTCGCCACTGAGTCCCCAGCACAATGACCTCCACGTGTGTTTGCTCAGTGAGTGAATGCAAGAACGAATGAGTAAATGAAGGCCTTCCAAATACCACAAATAATTTAAAAATCAGGAATATCTCTCCTATGTCTCATAGAGAAGCACTTTTTGCAAGGCAAATTCATAACATGCATATACTTCAGGGAGCAAAACCACTTAAAAATCCTAGTCCACGGTGGATTCTTTAGAAACATTGCTTTATTTATCCACTGATGTGCTATCTGTAAATTTTTCTTAGCTACTTACCATAGCAGTTTCTCCAAGGAACTCCATGAATCTGAAAGTAATTAAATTACTATTAAAATTTTTTAAGATTCTATAATTCAGGCCACTAATTTGGTTAGGTCTTTCTCCTACTCAATGTGAATCTATTAAGTTTTGCTATGCTTTCTACATCCATTTTTTTTCCAAAGTAAGATTATTTTGTTATAGAAGTATAAACATCCTTCTAATTCCAAAGGCTGGAATGTCACAAAAAGTTATCCTGAAAATATAATACTGAAACAGGGAAGAGGCAGAGGAGAGATTTGCAAATTCAGTCCCGAGGCTAAAGATGACGTCAAGGGCTGGGGAGGTTCTAGGCCCTCTTCCAGTCTCCCAGTTGGACTTTTTTGTCTAGTCTCATTGAATTAGTGTCCTTTGTCCTGTTTTTTCCTATTCATGGGTATTTTTGCAATGGACATGACATTATTTACAGATGGTCACTCTTTGTGAATATTTTATTTTCTGATTCATTTGTGTGTTTATAAAGTGCCACATTAACTACCACTGCCATTTAGCTACTGCTGTCCAATGACTGACATAAGCAAACAGACCTGTGCGTGCATGCATGTGACTGCGTGAAACCAGATCTCACCAAGTTCTGACTAAGGATATTCACTGGTGGTCTTGCTGGTCTAAATACAGTGCAAGGTTTACAAAAGTGTAGGTCACCATCATTGCTTTGGCATTTGCATTTTTTTATATCTGACATAGTATTAAATGATTTTTATTTGTACTGAGAAAATGTCTGACAATGTCCATGTCAAAATGGACTTCCCTGGTGGCTCAGACGGTAAAGCATCTGTCTACGATGTGGGAGACCCTGGTTCGATCCCTGGGAAAATGTCTGACGATATCCTGGGCTTCCCTGGTGGCTCAGAGGTTAAAGCATCTGCCTGCAATGTGGGAAACCTGGGTTTGATCCCTGGGTTGGGAAGATCCTCTGAAGAAGGAAATGGCAACCTCCTCCAGTATTCTTGCCTGGAAAATCCCATGGACAGAAGAGCCTGGTGGGCTATACTCCAAGGGGTAGCAAAGAGTCAGACACAACTTAGCGACTTCATTTCACTTCACTTCATCTATGTCAATGCATTTTCCAGCTGAAACCTTTCCCTTCTAAAAGAATCTAACCATATAAAAACATTCATACATTTTTAAATGTCTTTATATTAATGGAGACAGAAGTTATCAAGAAAATCCTATGCAACCACCAGGTTCCAGTAGGATAGTGTCATCTGTTCCAGAGTTGGTGAAATCCTAAATGCTAGAAACAGAGTTCTTAAAGTAGGAAATGGCAATCCACTCCAGTATTCTTGCCTGGAAAATCCCATGGACAAAGGAGTCTGGCAGGCTACAGTCCATAGGACCACAAAGAGTTGGATGTGACTGAGCGCATGCACACACACAGAATTTGAGTCACAAAATACCTTGATCATTACACCTGACCCAATCTTACTAAAGTACAAGGCCAATGTTGAGGTCTGTGATCAGCTATGACAAGAGTCATCTACAGTTTAGGATGCTGGAGAACAGGGAGAGAGTCCACAGTCTGCACAGCCTGTTGTCCAGTGACACAATGTCAAACAAAGAAAACCATATGAAGTACCAGACAGTATATGCCAGCTCTCAGATGCTGAAATGTACTCTTATTCCCCATCCTCAGCCACCTCTGTTTACAGGCTTGCCTGATAGGTATAGTTGTTTATTATTATTATTTTAATGTGGACCATTTTTAAAGTCTTTATTGAACTTGTTGTTAAAGCATTGCTTCCATTTTATGTTTTGGTTTGTTGGCCAAGAGCCATGTGGTGTCTGAGCTCCCCAACCAGGGATGAAATTCACACCCCCTGCATCAGAAGGCGAAGTCTCAACCACTGGACTGCCAGAGGAGTGCCAGTACATTTCTAATAACACACTTGCTCAAGTTTTCCCACAATTCTAATAAACGAGAGGTAATTTATTTAATCATGTCAAATGAAAGAATAAAAATAATAGCATTTTCCTATAATGAGTATATAATAGCCATTAAAAGCTTTAATTTATGAAAAATATTCTTCCACCCTAGCAAAGCAGAAGCCTTTCCATTGTTGTTTTCCCATTTATAGTACGTACAAATCATCTTGCAACTTGACTGTCTTGCAACCCTAGCTCATGGGAGGGAAGGGCCTTAAAACCACTGTGATGCTGAAGTTCAGAAAATGTGAACAGATGCTCAAATTTCTGAGCCAAGGTAAAACTTTCAAAAGTTTTCTTGGGATTCAAGAAAGAATAATGTGGGATCACAGTTTTCACAATGCTCTTGGCACCAATCAAGCCTGTTCTCCAGTCAGTCTGAGTGACTTCCATTATGCAAATATGTTATTGGCAAGGGGGGAGGGATGGCTAAAAATTACACGTTTGGAAACTTTAAGAATAACTGAACTCCTGGAAAAATATCATTGCCAATCTTTATAAAAGTGGATGTTAAAATAACGTAGACGGAGATGCTCCACAAAGAGAAGTGTAGAATTCCTACTAAGAGCAGAGAAGCTGTAAGTGACAGATGCTGAGGTCAAACCAGGCAGCCTTTTACAGCTAATATGAGACCTATTACAGCGCTCTGTACAGAGCGTTGGGTTGTCAGAAAGAGCCTGTGTCTTTAAACTCTTAACCACAGATTAGAGGCTTGCTTCCTGAGGGTTTTTAGTTTCTTTTAAACAGATGGTCCAAAGTGAGGATGAAGGAAGCTGTTTTGATCCATTGTGTAGGTACAGAATGTTATCTTTGTTTTGTTTAAGCATTACACTGCCCAGAGTTAAATAATTGGGTGAAAATTCTCAGCTTTACTTTGAAGCCAGAGCACAGGGAAAAGAAGTGTTTGATAATTTCTCTTAGTGCATTTGCATAAATGTTTACTCTCCTGCAAATATGAATATAAATACAACTATTCTTAGCGATTACACATTTATTTAAGGGATAGGCACACTTCTATATATGTTATTTATCTATTTCCTTAAGCAACTGTAATCATCTTTTGTAGAAACAGGAGAAATGCTGGCATTGAACAAAGTTCAACTAAAGAAAGGAGGATAAAGCCTCAAACAGCTCTCAAAAGGTGGAAAGTCTATCTTTCTGACACTTCTTTTGATTTTACAAGACACATACATGTGAATTTAACTCAAAAGTTTTGATTTACTTATGAGCATTTGACTATGACATTCTGATATATGTTCTGATCTGAAATTGCATTGTGAAAATAATAGGACTCAAAGGAGTTATTTCACGCACACAGAGTTGAGAATAAAGAACACTGTCTTTTTAAGCTTAGTATTTGAATGCACTTTTTTACATGCCCCTCCTGGCTTGGCTTCACACTGGTAAATGGTGTTTCATCAAGCCCAAATGACTGGGAAGATGGTTCATGAATTTACTTTATGAATATTGACACATTTCAACCCACAAATTGGGATGTAACACTGCATTAAATTGGAGCTAAAAGGAAAAAGACCAGAGCAGCCAATAGGAAATCTAGATGAACTGAACAAAGGCACCTAATTTAATAATGAAAACCACTCCAAGCTACAATGTACTGTACTATACCTCTAGCTATTCAATTATTAAAATAAATGCATATTCAGATGTTTCCTAAAGATGCATGCCTTCTCTTTCAGATTCAAAAGAACGCCTTTCTAATCCAATACAATTCTTTTCACTCCGCATTTCAGCAGCTGCCTTTCCTGATTTCTAATCAAAGCTGATGATAACTGGCTTTGGCAACAGCCTGTAGTATCCCAAATGAGTAATTAAAGCTATAAATGGGCTCACTTCTTCCTCAAAACCCAGGGTGCATTTCAGAGTCTAACAGATTCAGGCTCAACAAGGCTCTCCCGGTTTTGAAATGTGGTCAGGATCTCTCGAATGCGCCGGTAAAGGAATGGCGGAGGCTTTGTGTTAGCATTTCTCAATGGCGGGTCCCACTTCCACAATACAGATGTCAGGAGGGTGACAAACTCTCTCAGTCTCAAATATCTCCCACACATATGGGCCCAGAACAAAGGAGCTGGCAGCCAACATTTGGTTTAGACTAAGAAAGAGAAATATGGAGTTTGTGGGGGGTGTGGGGAGAAGATGTATAATTTCTAGAGAAAACATAAGAAAAATAATGGGTGGCCAAAAAGTTCATTTTGGTTTCCATGAAAAACCCAAACTAACTTTCAAAATCAGAAGAAAAGGGCTTTTAAAAGATGATGCTGTGGCAAACACTTTAAATTTTCTCTATTTGGGATACCAGGAGTCGTAAGAAAGATTAATTCATGAAATGGAGGGAAAAAAATAACAGATATACCACATTAACCTAAATAAAACCTAAACGACCATGAATACAGATTTTTTAATATACAAAACTTCAGAATAGAAATTTTTTTGACATATTTTAAAAGGGGACTAGATCTTCCTTAGAATTAGAAATGAGTATTTTTTTTTAATCCAAAATTGTAAAAATAGTCCAACATTAATAAATTTTGTTACTTTCATGCTTCATCTAATGAGAGAAAAGAACATCTAAATTAAATCAAACAACTTTTTATTTAAGGTCACGTGCACTCTGAAAGATTACTGATGAGTTCCTCAACTCTGATAGACAATTTCTTTGACCTAATACCACTCTGAGGCTAGCAGCCCAGTGAGCCCTGAGAGAGAAGAAATAAAGACCAGGAGGGGAGCTGTCCAGACCCAATGCAGGGGGACTCCAGCGTGTCTTTCTGGAACAGCCTAGGGGATCACTGACCTGTAGCACAAGGTCCAGTGAAAGAGGCCACAGAGGCCCAGAGGCCAAGGATGAAACCGCCTGAGGGATGTGGGAGGAACTTCTAGTTTCGGAAGGAAATCTGTAGGGCAAATTCCAAAGTGTTTTAAATTCAAGATTTGCCTTCAGTAAAGAAATAGCCTACCACCTTTTGATAATACTATTTGAAAATGAAGAACTTGTATATCTATAGAGTTTAAAAACGTTTGATGGATGAAATGCAAGTACATATTTATATTTGCAAGAAATTGTAGACGACAGACCATAAGACATGTTAAATTTCCTACTGTTGAAAGACAGTAGGAAATGGATAAATATAAACTCAAACTAATAATCAATTGACATGAGTTTGAGCAGGCTCTGGGAATTGGTGATGGACAGGAAGCCTGGCATGCTGCAGTCCATGGGGTCACAAAGAGTTGGACACGATTGAGCAACTGAACTGAACTGAACTGAATAATCAATTGAGTACTTTCTGTGGTAGGCATTATTCTCAGTACTTCCTGTGTGTTATCTCGTTTAATTCCCTGAGACTGTTTAAGGCAATATTATTGTTCCTTTTTACACATGAGAAGACTGAAGCTTGGGCAGCTTATCAATTTGAGCAAGATAAATCCATGAAATGAAATATTGCTGCAATTTTATAAAATGTTTTCTAAGAGACTATTTCCTGGCATGGAAAGATGTTTGTAACATATTAATTAAAAGGCAGATTCCTAAAGAGGTATGTATATAACTCTATTTTTAGTTTTGTATAAGTACACATATGCAGATATCAGTCTATGTGTTCAAAGAATATACTTAGAAGGTTATTATTGGCCTGGGGTGAGATCTATAATTTTTCAAGTTTTATACAAAAAAGTTCTACTTTTAATAGTATGATAACTTTTAGGTTTAGTGAAAGGAATTAAACCCTTACTGTGTGTTATTCCATGTTAACAGCTTCTAGAAGCTCTCCATGACATATTATTGAAGAGGAATTTTTGGAAGGCATGCATGAAGGATTAAAAACAAAATCTTTGATTAGTAGCCTATTACATATAGCTGCCTGGAGATAACATAGGATTTTTAGATTTGGTGAAAAGGAGATGCTTCGAAAACCAGAAACAGGAAGCATCATAAAGACAGAGAGGGCTTAAGGGACTTCCCTGCTGGTCCAGTGGTTAAGACTCCACACTCCCAATGCTGCAGGCACAGGTTCAATACCTGGTCAGGGAACTAAGATCCCACATGCTGCATGGCCAGAAAATATTAATATTTCTCCCAGCAATCTTGATTCCAGCTTGTGCTTCTTCCAGCTCAGCATTTCTCATGATATACTCTGCATATAAGTTAAATAAGCAGGGCGACAATATACAGCCTTGACGTACTCCTTTTCCTATTTGGAACCAGTTTGTTGTTCCATGTCCAGTTCTAACTGTTGCTTCCTGACCTGCATATAGGTTTCCCAAGAGGCAGGTCAGGTGGTCTGGTATTCCCATCTCTTTCAGAATTTTCCACATGCATGCAGCCATTAAACAAATAGCAGGCAGCACCTGCTGCTTGCCAGCCACCATGTGAGAACTTACAGACACGCAGGTGGATGCAACAGGTGGGGTCTCTGCTCCTGCAGAATTAGGAGTAATAAGACACGTGGATAAAGGGGGCATCTGGGAGAGAGGAATACACGTACGCAAGGAATTACAGAAGAGAGACCGGCCAGAGAGGGCCTGCAGGGAGGGGCCCTGGGCAGGGAGAAAGGAATAAAAGAACCAAACTGAAGAGGAGGAAGCACCCTGAGGTGAGTAAAGGACGGATGGAGCAGGGGTCAGGGGAACACGTGATACAGAATGGTTCATGTATCTTGGCCCACATGCAGTGAAGGGACACCCAAGTGCTAGGTGGGAACCTGTAACAGACTAAACGACCCCGGACATAGTCAAAGGCGCCATGAGCTCCCTGGCCAGTGGGAGCAGCAAGGATGACAAGGTGGGATTTAGTGGAAATGGACTTGGATGTCGCAGGCCAGAGCATCTTACCAGGTTCTCAATAAAAGGGGTGATAAACATGCACATCACACACGCACTGTTTACTCACAGACACACATCTGTGTCTGCTGCATTTAACTTTGAAGGAAGTTTGGTTATGATTCTCAAGATGGTACCTTTTGAGTTCTCTTTAAAAAAAAGTCTCATGTGAAGTCCAATTAGACTCTTCAGTTCAGTTCAGTCGCTCAGTCATGTCCGACTCTTTGCGACCCCATGAATTGCAGCACACCAGGCCTCCCTGTCCATCACCAACTCCCAGAGTTCACTCAGACTCACGTCCATCGAGTCAGTGATGCCATCCAGCTTATTACTTATAAAAATGTATTTATATATAAGTCTAGGAATATTCCAATAAACCGCTGGCATGGTAAGATGTACTCAACTTCTCAAAGTTGCTTTCATATCCGTCTTTGAATTAACTCACCCACTCAACATAATTCTATAGGTCGCGGAAGAGGTTAAGAGGCAGGCAAAATTATAGCAGTATGATCCAACACAGGTAGATATTTGTGTTTATAAGTATGCCTTCACAAATATAGTTTATTTGATGAATAGATATTTCTTCTGTAAGTGGCAAACCAGGAGTGATTATCCCTGTTCTACAAATCTATAAATAGGCCGCTCGTGATCAGGATTTCACCCAAGGCAGTGCCGCTACTTAAGGATAGCGCCCCCACCCCACCTCAGCCTGCAGGTTTCCTGATCCCCATCAGGTATTCCTGCCGTGGTACCAAGACTTTCTTACCTGGAAAGATGGGGATAAGAAACAGTCATCTTCTTCCACACCCCCACCCCTCTGTCCCCACTTTTGTAAAACAGGAGGCTTTTAAATCAAGTTTCTTCATGCTCTGAAATGGTAGAAATCTATGACTCCACATAAGGGCTTTTAACACAAAATTTAATGAAAACCAATATTTCATTACCCATGAAAGCAACAGTATGGCTGTCAAACCGTCACTGCCCCTCGATGCTGGAAACGCTGGGAACTGAAACACGATCACCACTTTAAGAACCTTGTTAAAAAGCGTGCACATTAAAAATAATTTACAGAACCAATTCTCTGTTTGCAGCCACAGCTTAAGAAACAGGAAAATGTATTTGCATTTCTATCTTGTTACGCTGGTGTTACTAATAACATAAAATATTTAAAATTTGTGTTACACACAGAGCCAATTATAATTATCTAGTGAGAAAACAATTTTACATGGGAATCTAAAAATAATCTATTTTACCACTGCAACAGATCACACACATTATAAAATAAATTCCATTGCCAATTGATATTACCGTTGTTCATCTACCGACCATCCTGGTTTGAAAAACTCTCATCTCAGCTGATGCTGACATTTTAACACCATTGCAGGACACACTAGAGAAATACAGAATTGTTATCACGTACATGTGACACTGATTGGCTTCCCTGGTAGCTCAGAGAGTAAAGAATCTGCCTGCAATTCAGGAGACCTGGGTTTGATCCCTGGGTCAGGAAGATCCCCTGGGGAAGAGAATGGCTACCCACTTCCAGTATTCTTGCCTGGAGAACTCCACAGACAGAGGAGCCTGGCGGGCTACAGTACAAGGGGTCACAGAGAGTAGGACACAATGGACATATGTGACATATTTTAAGTAAACTGCCAACTATGTCACATTCAAGGAATATCTCATTTTATTCCATAGTTAGGCTAGCAGTTTATACAGATTAAATTCCATTTAAAAGTAAGTCCAAGAAGTTGCCCAAAATTTTATAATATGTTGAAACAGAATGCTTATTCAAGTGACTCTGCTTCTCACTGAATTTTCAAGATCTACTTAGAAGACTTTTTAATCATAATATAGTTTTTAAAAATTTTATGAAAGTATACTTGATTTACAATATTGTGTTAATCTCTATTGTATGATAAAGTGACTCAGCTATACAAATACATACCCTTTTTCATATTCTTTTCCATCATGGTTTATCACAGGATATTGAATATAGTTCCCCGTGTTCTACAGCAGGACCTTATTATTTATCCATCCTATCCTATATATAACAGTTTGCATCTCATAACAGAGTTTGACATGAAATCTGACCTCCACCACCATTAAATACATGTATTTATAATACTGCTAGCAGTTACTATATCAAATAATTTACTTGTATTATCTCATTTATCAGATACAACCCTACAAGAGAGTGATTATTATTTATTTATTTAAAATTATTATTTACTTGTATATAATTATTTAATCTTACAAAAGAGGAGAGAAGTGTTGTTTCCCAAAGTCACATACTGTTGAAGTTTGAGAGAAAAAAAAATTCCTTTACATCAGTATATAGTCCTTCAATGTAGCTGATCAATGAAATTAATGAATGTGCTAACAAGCTTAACGTTGTTTCTACTATATGCAGAGTACATCATGAGAAACGCTGAGCTGGAAGAAGCACAAGCTGGAATCAAGACTGCCAGGAGANATGCTGCAATTCATGGGGTCGCAAAAAGTCAGACACGACTGAGCGACTGAACTGAACCTCAATTTCAATGCTGCAGTACAGTAATGGGATGCTCCTTCAGACAATGTTTAATTACCAGAACTTTTGCTTAGAATTTGAAACTAATTGGAATAGGACTGTGTTTAGTGTAAACAGACATCTCAAAAGAAGCTGATTAAGGGATTATATGGTTCTTACTCAGGAAACACTTAAAGGAAATCAGCAAAATGTTGCGCCTAGTTAAACAGTGCCCAATAGTGTTTGAGTAGCTAGCTGCACAGGAAGAAAACAGACAGGATAGAGATACCAAAGGTTCCCAAAATAACCTAAGCTCTTTGTTTCTCAGTCTTGAATCCAGCATTATCAATAGAAGAATTATCATTCTGGCTGGCTTAAGAAATGTACAAAGAAAAAATATATATGCAACCTTATTAATACTGAATTACAATTATTGGCGGGGGGGCGAGGGGGGGGAGTCCTAGCCAAAATAGTATAATAATGGATTTTTAAAGCAATCTATTCTGTTCCATGTCATTGATAGGTTACTGGAAAGTTACAGGTACTCAACATTTACGAATTGAATTATCCTTACATGTTGAAGTCGCATGTTAGGTAAATGACTCTTCTCAAATAAATCGAATCACTAAATTATTTGAAGCCATTTTTTTTTTTCATTTATTCATCCTACATACCCACTTTAAAATTTTCCAAACAAACAAAAGCATTTTGAAGGTAGGAGGCTAAATAAAGCGTGATCCTTATCTTTACCTCCTTATAGATAAGTCCTCATTTCCTAACAGGAAAAGTAACCTGTGTACATGCATAACAGAGTGATCAGGACCCTGTGTCTGAGATAACTTTCTAGCAGCAGTCAGGTCCTAACCACAGTTCTCGGGAATGACTTAACGATTTCCCACCATTGCTAAAGACAACATACAGAAAAATGTGGAGTTAAAAAAAAAAAATCATGCAAAAAGTAGAGGGGAGACAGTTAGATAGTTTCCAACTATGCTGTCCAAGTACTTAAGGAAGTTGTTTGTGGACATACAAACTGTTTTGAATCCAAGGAAAAGGACAGACTCATTCCAACTAGTTGTACTATACTGCAGAAAGATGGCATTTGGAGAACTGGGATTTTAACAACAGAGATAAAGAGAGCTGAATGCGTCAATTCCAGACTGATCAAAAATAAACAAATACAAGTACATGCAGTGGGAACTGAGGTAGAAAAATACTTGATGTATTCCAGGATGGTAAACATCCTGGAGTGACTAGAGCTTTGAAGAGGACGATGCAGAGGGTTAAGACCTTGATGGTTCTCTGGGAGGAGACTGCCACACTAAGAAGTCTGGACTTGATTCTGCAGTCAGGTTTTTGGGGGCAGAACTGATGACACCCAAACTAAACTTTGGGGAGGTAATTCTGACTGGACAGAACAACATATAATCCTCCACATCCTAAACTTCAAAATATGTGACAGCTGATGAAAAAATTATTAGCTATAAGAAGAAGGAGGGGAGCTTACCCAGTGGTTCAGTGGTAAAGAATCCACCTGCCAAAGCAGGGGACATGGGTTTGATCCCTGTTCTGGGAAGATCCCACATGATGCAGAGCAACCAAGCCCATGTGCCACAGTCACTCAGCTTGTGCTCTAGAGCCCAGAAGCTGCAACTGTGAGCGCATGTGCTGGCCCTACTGAAGCCCTGGTGCCCTAGAGCCCGCGCTCCACCACAGAAGCCACCACAATGGCAAGTCTGTACACGGCAGCTAGAGAGTAGCCCCTGCTCGCCGCAATTAGAGGAAAACCCGAATAGCAACAAAGACCTGGCACAGCCAAAATTAAATAAATTCAAAAAAAGAAAAAGGAGGAAAATATGACCCAGAACCAGGAAAAAAAAAAAAAAATCAGTCCATAGAGACAGATCCTGAAAGGGCTGTGAGGATGGAATAGGCAAAAGGACTTTGTAGAAGCCAATTTAAATGTGGTATATATGCTGAAGGATGTAAAGGAAGACACAAACATGAGGAGGAGAGAAAGTGATAGATACAAATAGCCTCATGGTCCGAGGAAGCTAGACATGCCCTTAACTCTTCTAAGAATTGATAGATTAGAGGACAAACTAATCCCACTGCATCATTACATTGCTATACATAGGAATTAGTGGTTATTACTAAAAATTTTTGCACATTGAGCCCTTTGTATAAAAAGTTGTCATAAATGAGGGAAGCACAAAGTCATTCTATTTTAAACCCTGTCTCAAAAAAATATGTTATTGCAAAGTATTACTAAACACGTTTTTACATTCTTCTCATGTTACAACATCATTCAAAAGAACATAACCTGTACTGTGTACCCACAACCAACTGATTTAGGGTAGTTTTACAACATTTTTCAGGCATTCCTAACCATATTATGTACCTTCCACTCTGGGTCATCTCATAGACAGGTGGTCTATGGTCCTTTGGTGCAACAAATTTTCAGTGACTAATGTTTGGTAATCTACACTTTATCTTTTAAGATGGTGTTTATATCACCAAGAGCTTGGAAAATGGATCAATTCACAATAAAACATTTTGCTAACAACTTTCATGGTTCACTGGCAGAGAAAAGAAGGCTTATTAGCTTGGCACCCTAGATATGGCTTTGGCCATATGGTAAAAAACATACCAGATTTTTAAAAAGTCAATCAAACCATTCTGGTCTAGCTATTAGAATAAACAGCATGGTCATAAAACCGGTTGTGTTATTTAAATCCGTCTGTTGTTCTTCCAAAAGACTAGAAGAGCATTACTATCAGAGGCTGGACCTGTATTTCTCTTTTACCCCCAACAGTCGCTAACACAGATCATAATGGACGGTTATAAAGAATGTATTTTCTAAATATAAAAATCAGGACACAGCTGACATATGCTCCAACAATGGGACAAAAATTTTAAATACAGATGAGTTTAACGAGGCTTACAGAGGTTAAATAACTTGCCAGCCATTCAAGTAAATGGCAGAGCCAAGATCTAAATCTAAAACCACCTCAGGGGACAATGTGACCTGCTGTGCTTCCTCAGACCGTATTCAAGGGCAGAAAGAACAAAGACTGTTAAGCAGGACAGGCAGGTTAAGAAGATCACAGAGATAAAGGAGAAGTCTAGCAAAGAGACCTTGTCCACTCTACCTCCACACTTGCTCCCACAATCGTGAAGAGCATCATATGCCAAGAATAGAATTACGGAAATCTACATACTCTCCCAAAGCAAGTCATGTTAACTCTAATAAATCTATTTTATGCAAAGGGTTTCCAACAAACATTCTGAAGCAAGATGTAAAGAGTAGCTCTGGGCAAACACCGACTTTTAATTTTTAGTGGTGACTAATATCTCCAAATGCATAAGTGTTCTTTAAATTCTCCATAAGCAGATATCTATATATCTGCTGGTGGTTCATCATTTTTTCCAGACGTATTTCTGTAACAGAAATCTTGGACACAAGGAAAGTCAGCACTACTTTTTCTAGGAAATATTTAAAAGGTAAGAAAGCTTCCTGTCCAATGAAAATATTTATAATTCAACATATATTTACCAAATTTTGAAGCATAGAAGTTTTAATTTCTTTACATGAAGTAATTTTTACTTAGCCTCAAAATTACTACAGTTGGTGAATGTTAATAATATGTAATTTATACAAATTGTTTAACATGGATATAGGAGACAGACATAGAGTATTTATAATTAATCTGGAAAAGTAAAAATATTTATCTATTAATGTGTCTTTTCTGTCAGAATCTCAGTCTGTGTTAGGGATCTAACCTGTTTCCATGTTTTAGATGAATGACTTCTAAAAAAATGAGGACTTTCTACACATTTAAGGATAGGTGATTGAAATCTGGGATTTTAAGAGGTTCCAATGAGATTCCCACCTCTTGCATGGACTGTCTGCAGCTAAGATCAGGTACATAGTCAATGGACAATTTAAGAAGAGAAATGGCTGTCTTCCACACATGCACCATATTAATGTGAGGATCATCCCTCAGCCTCCCTGTGTCCATTCAGCACCCCCAAAGGGGGATCACAGAAGCT
This sequence comes from Neotragus pygmaeus, assembly GCA_006410875.1. Lineage (NCBI taxonomy): Eukaryota > Metazoa > Chordata > Mammalia > Artiodactyla > Bovidae > Neotragus > Neotragus pygmaeus. The sequence goes on along the minus strand of SJYV01054512.1, from coordinate 1,151,662 downwards.
GGGGATGATGCCAGTACCTGAGGACACAAAAGTGTGCAGAGATGAAGTGCGGGTCTGCATCTAAAGCAACCAGAGAACTGTTTTGAAAACAAAGTATATGCATAGAGTATAGTCTCACCTGCTGTGTGTGCCACACACAAGACATTTTCAGATTAATGGCACAGTCTAAGACTGCACCCAAACTATTTACTTCCTGAATTCTGCATACGAGAAATCAGCCCTTACCCTCAGAACACAGGAAACAGAAAATTTGCACGTTATTACCCGATATTCAAGTGATGAAAGAAAACTGACTTTGCACACACACACATACACACAGAGAGCTTTCCATAGCCTAGAACCCTCAGCTTTAAGTACAGCTTAAAGAAGAAAAAAAAAAGTCGGATCAATTAGCAGCCCCATGAATGTTGGAAACATCTTAACAGTGTCTCACAGATGAGAGAGTACAATACAGAATCGGAAAAAGAGGGAAAGTTAAATTATGCCTGCAGTCATAATGAATCAAAGCCCAGAAGGAGGTCTGCAAATCAGCAGGTTCTAATGAAATATTAAGGTAAGTGATTATTGATGAAAAATGAATAAGCCTTTTTGATTCTGGCAACCTTTAAATCACACCTAGCTAATTAAAACAACTGAAACGCATTCATTGACTCCTTGATGGGCATTTAGCTATCCTTGGGTGCAGTCAGACTTGATTTTGTGAGGTGCGTATGTAGCTGATGCCAGTTACGTGGATGTGTATGCCAGAAAAAGATACACCATTAAAGAAAAACATCTAGTTCCTTTTCATATTTGATTTATCATTTCTAAACTGAGAGTAAAAAAAAAATCATCAGGGACATTTCCTGTGTACCATAAATAAAACATCCATAATACTCTACTACATATTAACACTGAACCTTATTTTAATTAATTATCATATAATGACTACAAGGCATTTATAATACCAATATTATGCAATTAAGTGGTCATTTTTATTTAAATATATCACAGAGCTACTGAAAATGCTCTTGAAAAAATTCCAACCACACCTCCAGAGGGAAGCCAAACAGTGTCTCCAAAGGAGAGCTTGTCCACACCTCACAGGCTGGGGGAGGGTCTGATCGCAGCCCAGGCCCTCTCCGTCTTCGTTTGTGTCTCAAAGGTCATAACCCTTGTCACCCCAGTCCCCTAGTTTAGAAATGAATCTGTGACTATTCAAGCTTAAGTCCTGTACCAAATTTCTGCAGGTTAAGTTGCTTCTTAATTAGAGAAATCAATCAAACGTCCTCAGCCAGGTACATTTGAGCATCCGCATAGAATGTAAAAAGCCACAGGCATCAACTGTAGCATCAAAATTAAAAGTCAAGGAACCTAAAATTTTCACACACAAAAGATGCTTTAAAAAAACAGAGAATTCTCCAATATCATGCTCATGAAAAAACAACTTTTTTTTTAAGGCAGAAAACTGCATAATTTGGGGTTTTTTTAGGCCACAAACTGCATAATTCCTCCACAGGCCTGAGACTCCAGCAAGGCCCAGAATCCACCTGGAATGGCAACCAGTCTGGTGTCACCCAACCTGCCTTCCCGTCCCTACTGAATTCATATCACTCTCTGTGTAACACAGGGCATGGTCTGTCGGGACCAAATGAGAGGAAATGGGAGGGGAATCTCTTATTCATTTCTGTATCCAGACTCCTCCCACATCCTTGTACATTGTAGCTGCCAAATAAGTGTTGGGGACGGGGAGGGACAGAGGCTAGAAGAAGAATCCATACCAGAATCCAGGGCTTGTACAAAGAGTTTAAGCCCTTGACCGCTTTGCAAAGCTTGAATACCCACGTGAAAGGAAAAAAGGAAAGAGAAGGAAAAGAGAATGATTTGAATTAAGTATTTATCCTCAGCTTTAGTTTCTGTCACAAAGCAGGTGATTTTTTTTTAAGCTATCCCAATACAGTATGTAAAACCAAAACTGAAATCGGAACTCTCTTGCATCAGAATTAGAATTTTATTGAATCAAAGTCATTTCTAGGTCTTCCTTTCCTTCACAGGCCACATGGAGACTGAAATTTAGAGAAAACTCTCATGCCTCAAGAAACAGGGTGCCAGAATTCACTGTCCTTGTCTGAGTCCACAACAGCTGGCAGTTCCACGGAACTCCTGAGAGTCATGCTGTCTGTTAACTTGTTCCATGGATACCCCATGTTCTCCAGTAAGCCCCAGCTCCCTCTGCATCCTGCCCATCTCTGCTCCCAACTTTCTTTAAGAATTCTAAGTGTCATCAGAAAAAAGCTAAGCTGAAAGAGCCACCCACCCACTCCGCCATAGTACCAAAAGGAACCACCCTGGAGATGCTTATCTGGCCCCAAGGTGCTGAATTTCAAAGACAAATATTTTGAAAACTCTGTATTCTTAATGATTCAGCAATAAACACTGTGTAGTTTATTCACTAAAACTAAAACTAATTACAAAAGGTATAAAGTAAGAAAATTGTTTTTAAAATATTTTTTTAGTTTTATAGAAATGTATATAATAATATTCANAAATATTTTGAAAACTCTGTATTCTTAATGATTCAGCAATAAACACTGTGTAGTTTATTCACTAAAACTAAAACTAATTACAAAAGGTATAAAGTAAGAAAATTGTTTTTAAAATATTTTTTTAGTTTTATAGAAATGTATATAATAATATTCATTTATTCATTATACAAAGATTTATTGAGTCCCTTTTATGAAATTTGAAGTGTATATTAAGTAATTACTATGGAGCCACAGAATACATGAATTATCTAATCATTTTCTGTTCTGTGACAATACAGAAAGTTTGGAATTTTCACACTCCTATCTCCACATCTATTTTAGTGGAAGAATCTAAGGACTAAGGATTGGAAAAGAAAACACACATCATCACAAATCAACTACTTAAGTTACACAAAATCAACCAATGGGGCACTAAAGGAAGTAGAGAGGAAAAAGCATCAAACAGAGAATAATCAAACAGTTATCCACAGTGAGGGCTGGAAGTGTCCAAGGAAAAGCTCTAGAACATTTGAGAAGTTAATTTAAAAATGGATTTTGAATTCAGATCTTGATAAGTCTCCCAAGAAGTTGAAAATGCATCTCACAATAGGGCTCCACATAAATCCTCATGAATTTATATTAAGAACTGATTGATATTCCATCTTGGTGCAGAAGCAAGAAGGAAAGAACCGCCAACCTAAGACCACTAAATACCAATAAGATTGGTACTTGAATCCACAGGTTTGGACTGTCTAAAGGACAAAAGAACCAGGTGGTTGGGTCAAAATAAAAAGATGAGTTATCATGATGAGTTGCATGTAGAGCAGGATTTTAGAGCTTCTGTGTGAAGGCTAAAATCAAATGAAATATCAAGCGGCTAAAGGGAATTTCCAAAAGTGTGGCCAGCTCATCATCAAAGATCCCAAAGTTCAGTGCCTTGCAAAAGGAAAGGCGTTAAAACAAAACAAACACACTCTGCTGGAGGACTGCCTGCCAAATAAGTACCAAGGTCTAAAATAGTTTCCATTTATCCTCATATTTCTGCAGAATATTTAAGCTTCCTCTAAGGCTAAAATAAATATATAAATAAACAACCCCTATTACACATTAGTTCTCCAAACAAATTATGGTTTCAGGCAATGTTAATCAACAAAAAGAATTAAACAAGAAGTCTTTAAAATTAGCCATGACCTTATTTATGGCTTCATTACTTTCAAGATTTCATTTGTTGGGTTGTTTATGTCACCTCAGCCTTTAATTTAATTGCTGCATCTCTAACTATATTAGAATAGCTTAATGAATGGTGATGGCTTGTTTTTACTCACCAAAATGTAACATTTGCAGAACATATAACACCAAAGAGCCACTTAATTCATCCATGAATTAGAAGAAGTAGGATTTATACTTTGAGGCTGATCCTCTATTAGGAAAAGTATGATGTGAGCCAATATGACATAATTAAGGATGAGGCTAAAACGAGAGATTCCGGGGCCCATAGGCATCGTGCTGAGGGCTTGGACTGCATCTTGGAGACAATGAGCAGCTGGAGAACAAATTTAAGCAAGAGAATGAAATGTCAGATTTTAATTTTATATAGAAAACTCCAGGTATTGTGGGAATTTGAAGAGAACAAGACTGGAGGCTGGGAGAAGGGCTAAGAGATGACTGCTGGCATCCGTGTGTAAGAACAGGAGAGGAGTTTGGCATTATTCGGAATGTAGAATCGTTAGGCCTTTGTCACTGACTGATGTCTGGTGAGGGAAGCTGGCTGCAGAAGAAAACGTCTAGTGTCAATGTGAGGGTTGTGACAGCATTCTCTGAGATGAGGCTGATAGTAGAGGAGGTCTGGACTGAGAAACAATGAACTTGGTTTTGGATGGGGTTTAGGTGCCTGGGAGGCACAGAAAGCACATGCTGGTAGTTAGCTGCAGAATCTAGGGTTTATGGAGGACTGAGTTAGTGCAGAATAAGCATCACCCGTGCTTCAGAGCAGGTAAAGCTATAACCCAAGGGAACACGTAGGAATTACCAGTGGTCAGAGCTATTTCCTCAGGCAATCCCAAGTTAGGAGATAAATAGAAGAGAATCTCTAAAGAGACAGTGAAGGAAGAGTCAGAAAGGAAGCAAGAGATAGCAGTACTGGACATAAAAACTAAAAGAACGGAGCTTCAGGGAGGCCAGAGTGACCCAGAGGGAAAAAACAGAAGCATTCACTGAACCAGGAGTCCAGGATTGGGAAACTAACACACCATGGCTACTACAACCCAGTGCCCACAAAGCTACTGCCATAAGATAACTCCAGTTTATCACATTGAGTGCTGGAGGTCAGAAGTCTGAAATGGATTTTGCTGGACTTTAAGCCAACGGGTTAACAGAGCTGGTTCCTCTTGAGGCTTTCAAGGAGAACCTGCTTCCTGGCTTTTAGCAGCTTCTAGAACCCACTGACCTCCTGGGCTCATGGCTCCTTCCTGCCTTTATGGCAGCAGTCTGCATCTTCAAGTCTCTCTCTGACCTTGATTCTCTCGCCTTCTTCACTTATGATCCACTGGGCCCAGCTGGAGAATCCAGGGAAACATCCCGACTTTAAGATAATGTAATCAGATCTGCAGCATCCTTTTGGCTGCATGAAGGAGCCTATTTACAGGTTCCAGGGACCACAGAGTCGGACAGGACTGAAGCGACTTAGCAGCAGCAGCCGCAGCAGGGACTAGGGTGGAGCATCTTTGCAGGGGCCATTATTCTGCCTACCACATGGAGAGAACAAGATGCAGGAAAGAAGAAACAGCAGTCTCTATCAATCCTAGATTAATCTTTCAAGAAGTTTGGATTAGAAGTGAAGAGGGAAAATAGGGCAGAGAATAGCCAGAGGGTAAAAAAAGGATTTTTTTTTTTTTAAGCAACATGATCAAGACATCAGCAAGCTCACCAGCTATGAGGAAGTGGCAGCAGAGACACATAGGCTAAGGGACAAAAAGGGGGACTGAGGAGCAGGCTCCTTGCAGCGGTAGGATTAGGATCTGGAATAGTGTTCACGGGGCTGGCCAAGAAGGAAAGTGGATCCTCTGTAAGTAGAGAGAGAGAGGTGGTCCAGGCAGATGGAGGGGTAGATGGAGCTGGCCAAGGTCAGAGATGGGTAGGAGGGACACTGAGATGGGGCAGCGTGGAGCTCATTCATCAGCAAGGGCATCAACTTGCAAAACACACGTTACAATGAGACGGACTCCATTTGAAATATCTTTCTCATATCTCAAGAAAAGCAGAGATTTAAAGAAAAAAAACTAAGTAAATGTAAGTAAATAAAATGGTCTTTGACTTTTTGAATAGCAAATACAACTTTGTTATACGACTCAACCTTTTAAAAAGAGCGCATGTTTAATAATGGCCCATAGCTAAGAAAATTAGTTTGCTCTGTGTTTGGCAGACTTCCTTTTGACACAATTGGATTCCAGTTTTTAATGGGGGAGAAAACAAGTTCACAGAGGTCTTTTCTTTTAAAATCGGCATTTTCTCTTTAGTCATAAAATGCATGCAAAAAGCTTGTGATTATGGTATTTATGTTTCCATTAAGGTGTCCTCAGCAAGCTGGCGGAGTCTGGCCTACTATTTTCCTGCTATTTAGATTTATAACAGCACAGTAACTATTTTATTTCAATTATATTTGAGGACAATGCCCTCTTGGTGGCAAATGATTGCATGGTGACAGTCAGCAGATGTCCATTAGAACTATCCTTCTGTGGAGTTTTTAACTACAGATTCTGGGATCTTACTATAAAAATATGAATTGTTGGTGCCCTCAAGTAATAAAAAACATACTGACTGTCATTCCATCAATATTTTTTTTTAAGAATTCGAAGCACACAAAACTTTTGAATTGAAATTGTATAACTTACAAAAAGAAACTTTTTGCTGAGTGTCAAGAAACATGGAATAAAATTTATGATAACACACCTGCAGGCTGACATTTTGAATAAAATGATGATTCGGTCATAGGTGAACAATGGACATTTATGAATGCCCAGATAAAGTCGTACTCAATATGGAAATTATATATTATTTCACGGCTTCACTGTAAACAGACCTTATTAAACAAACTGATATTAGAGTTCTGATTTGATTTTGATCAGCTGCATCACACTCTGAAGACACAGCAATCAACTAGGATATACACTCCACCAAACAGACATAGGATTAGGAATCATTGACGATAGAATCTGGTTACAAGAAGGATAAAAGTTAAATACACCAAAATTTTTGTAAGTTTGAGCTTTGTTATTCATAGAAAATAGAAGATTATGTCTGGCTTCTCTGGCATCCACCCAATACGAAAACACAGAATGTTATCAAGAGCATTAATAAATAGTAATAACAATGACACTATGACCAAAGGGTACAGTCAGATAACAGTACACATGTCAAGTCAATTAAACAGGCATGGACATATTGCCGGACAGAGTATGAAGCTATTCTAGAAAAAAATATTTTATAAATAATATGTGGAAATGGACAAAGTGTCCCATTCTGACATCAAATTCATAGCACTTAATAAATGATCCCTGGTTATTTCCATGTGGGGCTACCAGATCCACATTTCCATCAGATCAATCAAAATGATAAGCAGTGAAATTCAGAATATGGCTTTCTTACTGAACAATAAACATCCCAGAACAGATTCAGGCTACACTTCATACTGTCAATGGACTGGAGATGTTCCCATGAAATACAAAAATTTGAATAGCAAAGTTCATCTGACACCAACAGCAAACTTGGGTGAAATTTAGTTAGTTGATGGAAGATTCTTTACTGGGTATAAACTCTCTCTGAGGAGTTTCAAGTTTTATGTTTCCATTATTTAACTTTTTAGAAAGTTAACAGAATCATATTCTAGGTCACCTTGTATGTTATTTCCCTGTATGAATTTACATTTATACATACAGAGGCATCAAGCAATGCTTTCACTGATGTGTTGAGTTAATGAGAGAAGCCCGTTGGATTTCATGCCTTAGGATACATGGATAGGGTGCACAGGTCAAAGATCCCTGACTACAGACATGCAAAAGAACTGCAGAATCTAACTGAGAAGAGTGATGGCTGAACTGAGTCAGCCCTTGGCTTGTGAGGCAAACAAACTGAAACAAATCTGCCATGGAGCATCCAGCACCATGTTCACGTTCATGATTTGTGCGAGACTTCGGATTAAAAAAAAAAACATTATTGGCCACATTAAAGTAATGTTCATTTGCATGTAATGGTTTTGCTGTTTTGTTTGTATTTAATTTGTAAAGATGTTTGGCTTTATAGTTATATAATGGCTATAAACAGAAGGAGTTCAGCCCTATTTTATTTTTATACATATTTAAATAACATTATAATCAAAACAATTTAATTCTATATGGCAAGATGTGTATAAGAGACAGNTTTGCATGTAATGGTTTTGCTGTTTTGTTTGTATTTAATTTGTAAAGATGTTTGGCTTTATAGTTATATAATGGCTATAAACAGAAGGAGTTCAGCCCTATTTTATTTTTATACATATTTAAATAACATTATAATCAAAACAATTTAATTCTATATGGCAGTATCAAGAGATCGTTTTTTGAAGAGTCTCTACGCTACTCTAGTCTGAGAAACACTTTTACAGCTTTCATTCTGCCAGAAAAAGGCAATGGAGGTAAAGCCATTATTTCTAAGCCATATTCATATTCATTTATAGGTTGATGAAGAAATACTTCACAGGTACCATAATTCCCAACTTTTTGGATTAGCAATATCATTGTTCAATGGACAGCTTATCTCTGAAAAAAATAATTACAAAACACAAAAATTAAATTTCTGTGATGTCTCCAGAATTTTGATTTTGGAAAAGGATTAATCCATCTGTGTTTTAAGAAGCCCTCCAGGTATCTGATACATGCTAAAGAACCACTAGTTTGAAGGGAAACCTACTATTTTTAATGTTCAAAGCATAGCTCCACTATAGAGCAATGATTATAAGACACTATTATAAGATGGGATGGAATGAGTATATTGTTCATGACAATAGCATGGATGTGTTTCAAATAAAAAGAAATGAGTACTATTTTCTTCATGAACTAAATTTTATATGGTGCCTGAATATATAAATGAGGGATGGAAAAAGATGCTTCTAAATTGTTTCAGATAAAATTTGAAATAAATATATAACCATTAACATAGGGTCAGCATCACATTCCTTTATGCTATACTAATGTACACAATCAGACCTGTGGTTTGTTAATGAGCAGTTTGAAGACTGGCTGTACTATACATCTCATTCAGTAATTCTTTGATGACATGAAAATCACATCACCAAAAAAAAAAAAGGCCCAAATAAACCATAATTAAAACAAATCACGTCATTGCTCATCTATTTAAGTATCATAACTAGAGGCTTACCTCACAACAACAAAAAAGTCTTAAATTGAAGAATCAGTTTCAACTTTTCCTTATCTGAGTTTTAGTTAGTTCTCCCATCTGAACCATTTTAAGAACAAGATGAAATACGCTGGGATCATGAGACAAGCTATCAAAATCTCTACTGTTCCTTCCATTAGGCTTTGATTTGTGTAAACTCGATGCTCTTAGACACAACAGCTTTTTAAAGGCTGTTAATAAAAGGCAGTTCTTGCTTGAGAATTGATGAACAATCTACTCCCTAGTCACAAACTATATAATAGCTGATTTGGAAGCAATACTCTGATTGCTCCTGGAGCCTACCTGTCTGCAGGTAAAGGTTTGGAATTCCGTGGCTTCTTCACTTGGGCGTACAAAGCATCCATCATATGCCCTTCTCTTGGGCTCTGGGGTCTGGTGCTGAGAGCCATGGAACCTTCATAGGAAGAAATTCCCCCGTACATCAGCTCATCATCACAGCCAAATGTCCGATGAAAATCTTGGATTTCAGCATAGTCACGCTCCCGAGCCTGTCGCTCCCTAAATTCTCGAGTTTTGGCTTGAATCCTGTAAAATTAAAATAAGTTGGAGCAAGAAAAACTATGCTTTTCCCAAGAACTGGATATAGAACATTCATCAAAATACATTGCAAAATACATATTCTTTCATGCAATTCTAAGAAACTGGATAGGATAAACAATGCTATATTCATTTTAGATTATCAAGATAATGTCATAGATTCTCAAAAATTATCATTTCAGATAGCTTTGTTCATGTCAATAAGACATACTCATAATTTACATCTTACTTTTAATCATCACTTATTAACTAACTCTAAAAATCTACTAGGAATAGTTTTAGGCATCCACTTGCATTTTGTTCATGAAATCTTTTGAGGCAAAAAGTCACTTTTTAAAAAGTTATACACACATAAACTGTATTTGCATTTATGTATGTATATACGTGTACGATCTTCTCATTATAGCGATACCATATTCATTCAACATACTCTGAAGCTTAAGTATAAATACACACTATTATTCTTTATTAGTGGCAAAAGATCACAGTTTAATGATACTGACTTTTATTTTTTGTGATGTATACAGAGCTCGCAAAATCCTGAGATTAAGGACAAGAAGGCATGCATTCAACCAAATTCTGAAATCAATTTATTGATATTGTGCTAAGTTGGTCTTAGTTAGCTGAAGATAATTCAACAACCCTTGATAGAATTTTGGTAACTTTTAATGTGAAAAAATATTTCTATTACATACTTATAAATTTAAATGTTTACTTAAAAGTGAAGTCTTATTTATAAAAGCAAAACTTTGGGTGGTGTTTAACATTTTATTGCAAAGTTATTTGCTTTTTTATATTCAAAGTAGACCACTGCTAGAATAAATGATACATAAATGTATTTAAAAGAATATAGAAAAGATACAAAATCAGATGAACATAGTCCATTAATAAAAGAGAAAACTACAGGTCAGGATTTCTCATGAATATAGAATCAAAATTCCTTACCAAAATATTAGCAAATAGAATTTGGTAATATATGAAAAGAGTTTTACACCATGACAAAGTGATGTTTATTGCCTGAATGCAAGGCTGGTTCAATATTTTAAAAATCAAACAATGTANACTACAGGTCAGGATTTCTCATGAATATAGAATCAAAATTCCTTACCAAAATATTAGCAAATAGAATTTGGTAATATATGAAAAGAGTTTTACACCATGACAAAGTGATGTTTATTGCCTGAATGCAAGGCTGGTTCAATATTTTAAAAATCAAACAATGTAATATATCATATTTATAGATAAAGAAGAAAAGTAACAAGATTATATCAACTGATGCAGAAAATACATCTGACAACATTCAGTAGTCATCTTGAGAGAATTCCTCAAAAAAACTATATAGAGCAAAACTTAACTTCCTAAACTTGATAAAAAGCATCTATAAAAAATCCCTCGATAACATAACGGAGAAAGACTGAATGCTTCCCCTTAAGGTCAGGAAAAAGGTAAGGATATCTGCTCCCACCACCATAACTCAACATAGTGAAATTCTAGACAATGAAGTCAGCTTAAGAAAGGAAATAACTGGCATACAGATTGGAAAGGAAGAAATAAAACCATTTTTATTTGTAGATAGCATGGTAGTCTTTGTAGAAAATCTCAAAGAATCTACAAAAAATCTCCTACAACTAAAAGGAAAGTTCAGTAAGTCAACAGAATAGTAATACAATATTAATAAGTAAAAATCCATTGTATTTCTATATGTTGGCAGTGAACACAGATGCCAAAATTAAACTAAAATGTCATTTACAACCACTAAAAGAATGAAATACACTGATTAGAAAGGTTTGTTTATAGATATGAATAAAATACATAGGTATAAACCTAACACAACATATACAGGACTTATATGCTGAAAATTATACAATAATGATGAAAGAAATCAAGGAAGATCTAAAAACTGGAGAGACATATAATTTTCACGAATCAAAGACTCAACATAGTAAACTCAGTTCTCCCCAAGTTGATAAACAGCTTAATGTAATTCATATAAAACTCCAGCAAGACTCTAGTAGATATAAGCAAGATTATTTTTAAATTTATATGAAAAGGCAAAGGATAGAATAACTAAACAATTGGGATAAGAACAAAAAAAGTGGGAGGAATCACACTTGATGGTGTGGTTTCTATGGAGGGAGAGACACTTAGATCAGTTGAACAGGATAAAAAACTCAGGAAGAGCTTACAAGTATGGCCAATTGATTTCTCATAATTATAAGAAAACAATTAATGAAATAAGTCTTTTCAACAAACAGTGCTGGAGCAATTAGACATCCATAGGCAAAAATGAACACAAAACCAAACAGAGCAAAACCCACTTTGAACTTAAACTTCATCCCTGATACAAAAATTAACTAAAAATGGATCACAAATTTAAATGTAAAATGTAAAACTACAGTTCACCTGGGGCCATTGACAGTGGGATAGAACTCAAAGAACTGACAAATCTGGTCATTACCCTGAACGAATGTGTATTTTTAATGTTCATCCTCGAAATAGATGCTAACAGAGCTTCAGTGGCACTAAAACCAGAGCTTTAGGACGAGGAACGCACTGTGGTTTTGGTGCGCTTTAGTGACACTTCAGCCAATGAAAGTCACACAATGATTTTGTTTTATACTTTTACATTTGAATGTCTTATTTATCATAAGTGAGAAAAGAGACCGCAACACAACCAAAAGTTATATATTCATGTCATATATTTTCATGTTTATTTTTCATTGTCATATTTTTCTCATTTCAGAAAAAAAAAAATTGAGGGTTCAGCAGAGAAAATGGTTTTGTTTAAGGAAAATCACATAGTTTAAGGAAACTTTTCAAAAAGAGGGTGTCTGGCAGTGTAGCCCTTAACAGCTCCAGATGGTCAATGCTATAAAAGGACACCCCCTCTGCTGTTTTACGGTGACCCTGGGGTCACAAATTATCCCTAAGATGTAAGACTCATCCGTTTTTCTGAACAGTCAGGTTGTTGTTTAGCAGTATAATCTAATTTATCTCAGGCCAAATCTCAGCAATGACAAAAGTAACTGATTAGCACAAAACTTAGCCAAAGAAATAAATGTCTATTGATGTAAGAAGCCCAGAAAGTCGTTCTGAGCCATAAACAAGAGAACCATTCTGAGGTTTAAATGATGGCAGACAGCTGTTCTGACACGGATGGGCAACGCATTCAGGCGGTATTTCCCAATTCTTGGAGTGTTAAGAAAAAAATGTGAAAACAACTACTAAAACTTCTTATTATGATCTTTAAAAATGCTAAGAAAGAATTTATCATTTCAATTTGGTATATTCAAACATAAGTATTCACACCTTTCTTTTTCGTTAGGGAAAAAAAAGTATTTTCCATTATGATAATGAAATTGCCTTGAACCTGCATAGAAAATAATACACAAAATAATGTAATATACTAAATAAAGTAATAAGGTTAATTTATTTCCTGCTGTCACTAAATTCATGCTAACAGTCTCTCTTCAGCTTGACATCAATTAATGATTTTCATTCCAGACTCTTGTCACAGTGTTCACCACCCTTTTCTCTAATTAAAATGGATGATGCATGATGAAGATAAAACACACAAGACTTCTGTTCTTGTAACATTTCTATTCATTAGAATTTTTGCTTTTACAATAAATGGCTTTTAACACTAATTGCTGTAGAGTAAAATGAAAATAACTTTTTTATGACTAAGAAGTATAGTCCTTACATATCCAGAAAAGACACAAAGCTTAATAAGCACTATTATTAAGGAACCAACTTCTCAAGATAGAAAAATCAATGGTTCCTTAAATTACTCTACTGTATTCAAAATACTTCTACCTCCAACATTATGAAGGCTCAATACATGGAATGTTCTGAATAATAAGTTTTTTAAAACTCCAAGAAGCAGAAATTGACCGTTAATGTTTCTAATTTAAAAAAAAAACCACACACCACTTTTAACATCTACAAAGGATAGGATATGCTAATATTACTTTAACATACAAATTAAATTTCAGATTGCTACATATTAGATAAGTGTAACCTATCNAAATTGACCGTTAATGTTTCTAATTTAAAAAAAAAACCACACACCACTTTTAACATCTACAAAGGATAGGATATGCTAATATTACTTTAACATACAAATTAAATTTCAGATTGCTACATATTAGATAAGTGTAAACTATCTTCAAAACAATGTTCAAGAGCTTGAAATCAACTCTTTCGAGTAACATTTTGTCCCCCAACTTATTGTACTACCATATGGAAGCCTGATTCTGGGAACAAAGTTCCTGGATTTTTCCCAACAATATTTCCTCTCTAAAAACCGGTATTAGAGAAATTCATCAAATAAAATCCTACTTTCATGGCAGAATGAAATGTAAGCAACAAGGCAACTGGAAAAAACAGTTTGACCAAACAGAGGTTTGTGGTCAACTGACTGAACGCTGACTTGCCCCTCAAAACAGTGGAGCAAATGGCAGACATCAAAAATCTTCACTCTTCGCTTACCCCGCTGGGCAAATCAAACAACTGCCATCTACCTAGACATATGCTGCCAATGGAGTATCTATGCTGAATTCCCCAAAGAAGGAAGATTTCCCACTAAACATGAAGAGTTATCATTTTAAGTAGGATTTTAATATGTTTATAGTATTGGGGCAAAAGTTGACTGGAAAAGCCTTCCATGTTCTGAATGGATTCTTAGAAAAAAAATTTGAATAGGAACAATTGTTTTAAAGATGCATTTCCAATTCAAGGGAAGAAGACAGCTGTAGAAAACCCCAGTGGTTACAGTAGGTTAGGGATGGGGGAGTCAAAACTTCATCCCTCAAAGCTACAATGAGGAAACAGCAGATTTATAATATAAAATAATTAAAAGTTGAAAAAAAGATCAAAGAAAAGCATTCACAGAGACACTATCCACTAACACAACCACAATTTTTCCAGAATCTACGCAGTTAGAAGAATGTACACCCATCAGCAGCCCTTTGTCTAGGCGTGGGTATAGAATTACTCACTTTCTAAATGCTGAGTTCTTGAGAATTAGATCTAGACCCCAGTTATCATCTCTGTACAATGTTCCTTATTAACTCCAGCCCCACCAACCTCTCCCCTTCCCAAAGCTCTGTGGTCATCAACTTTCACAATTGATTATAATGTCTTATGTTGATTTTTTAATGTTGTGAGGTTTAAATCTTTTCTCCATCTTAACAAAATTAAGAAATTCCTGACAGAGGAAGAATTATAATAAGAATAAAAATTTTATACCATCACTTTATTTATTTAATATATTGTGAAAAAGAAAAATTTCTCTTTTACGCTAATAAACTACTAGAATGATATTTGACTAACCAAAACACACACACACACACACACACACACACACACACACACTCACTACTCTCTCACACAGATACTTGCTCATTCACTGACATTATGTTCCGGCTTTCACAAATGTCAAATCACCTACAATTATTTCCAACTCAAAGAGACGCTATAATGCCAAATCTAAGAAAGCTCTAATCAAAAATAAAACTGACTTTCCTACTCCAGTTACAGACTGTCAATAAAATCTGTTTCAATTTGCCCAAGTATTGGTCTATTTTGGACTTCCATGAAGTTAATAGATTCTTTAAAAATTTGTTCACCTGCGCAATAAGTTCTTAAAATATGTCTGATGAACTAATCTCATTGATTACAACTGACTTTTCTGAAGGATTTAAGAGGCCAGAGAAAATATGAAGAACCTTGCTAAATTATATCGTTCCATTAAAAGGATAAGCTTTAAAAGTTGAGTTGTATTTGAATGACAATATGTGACCTGCATGGAAAAATTATCCAGAATATCTGGGTTCTGATATCAGAATTCAGGGAATCTGAATCCTAAGTTTCAAGCCAAAAAGAAGTGAAAATTGTTTATTCTTTTAGATGCACAGGGAATGCACCTATTGTTGCTATACAGTTCATTCCTTCTGTAATTTCACTAATTCTTATTCATGCACTTTAAAGAAACCTTACTACTACATTCTGATACATATTTTTTAAATGATAATCCTGCAAAAACTAACAAATAAACATATGCCATCTCTGAAAAGGATCTTACCAACTAAGAAAGACCACAAAAAAGTTCCTATCAAAATTTCAAGAACTTACTCAAAGCAGGTGGATTCATGTCGATGTATGGCAAAGCCAATAGAGTATTGTAAAGTAAAATAAAGAGGGAGGGGACATGTGTATACCTGTGAATGATTCATGTTGATTATGGCAGAAACCAACAAATATTGTAAAGCAATTATCCTCCAAGTAAAAATGTTTTTAAAATAAAAACATTCATAATAAAACACATCAATAAACTAAAAAAAAAAACTGAAAGAAATGTCAGTGATTGGAAACTGGAGGCAAAAGGCCAGAAATTTTTATTTCTTGAATGTTGTATCTATATGAGATGATGAATGTTCACTAAACTTACTGTGGTCATCATAAAAAAAAAACTCAATTCTGATTTCTATAGCCAGTTAGATGAATAAGCTGGACATGGCTAAACTAGGAGCCAATGGTTTTTACTCGTTATCAGTATTTCCCAAATGACTCTTAATTCTGAGAGATACTAGTATTTTGTGGGAAAAAAATAGTGAAGAAGGATGTATATCTACGAGTATATAAGTTAGGAAGTAATGATTCTCTAGGCTGTAGGCTTCCCAGGTGGCGCTAGTGGTAAAGAACCTGCCTGCTGATGCACAAGATGTATGAAACGTGGATGCAACTCCCGAGTCAGGAAGATTTCCCGGAGGAGGGCATGGCAACCCACTCCAGTATTGCCTGGAGAATCCCATGGACAGAGGAGCCTGGCGGGCTATAGTCCACAGTGTCAAACAGACTTGGACATGACTGAAGCAACTTAGCACAAACATGCCCACACACATTTTAGTGACTCACAATGTACATGAACAGAATTAGGCTGTTGAGAAATAATGGAGTAAAGAAATATGCATAAGCTGCTTTTANTAGTCCACAGTGTCAAACAGACTTGGACATGACTGAAGCAACTTAGCACAAACATGCCCACACACATTTTAGTGACTCACAATGTACATGAACAGAATTAGGCTGTTGAGAAATAATGGAGTAAAGAAATATGCATAAGCTGCTTTTAACCAAGTGTTTCTCAAATATATTTGCATGTGGAGCCCTTTTTCTGCTGATGAATGCTGTTTGGGAAACCACAAACCACAATATTTATATACCATTAAAATATAAATGAAGCCATCAACAGAGCAAGAATACAGTAGAAAGCCAAAGATTACTTCTAACACTGAGTTAACAGAAAAATCCATTGATGTGCTTTATACTTGAAGCTCAGTGGGCCCAAAATTACAGAGATCATGTAATTGAACCTGTGTTATTTGGGAATCAGAGCCCCATCCTTTTGTGAGGTGGAATGAGCTAATGTGCGTGTGTGCATGCTCAGTTGCTCAGTCATGTCCGACTCTTTGTGACCACACAGACTGTAGCCCACCAGGCTCCTCTGTCCATGGGATTCGCCAGGCCAGAATACTGGAGTGGGTGGCCATGCCCTTCTCCAGGGAATCTTCCTGATCCAAGGATTGAACCTGCGTCTCTTGCATCTCCTGCAGTGTAGTTACTGGGGGAAGTCCCTAAATGTACTTAATCACTCAGTCGTGTCTGACCTTTTGCAACCCCGTGGACTGTAGCCTGCCAGGCACCTCTGTCCATGCAGATTCTCCAGACTAGAATACTGAAGTGAGTTGCCATGCCCTCCTCCAGGGGATCTCTCCAACCCAGGGTTTGAACTGGGGTCTCCTGCATTGCAGGCAGATTCTTTACCAGCTAAGCTACCAGGGAAGCCCAAATGAGCTAATAGCGGTTACCAAATGTGGTCAACAGCATCACTGAACAGGTAGGGTACCAGGCTCAGCACTCAAAATTGGAAATCAAAATAGCACATCTCAGAATCAGCAAACTTCACCCTTGCTGTTTTACTTCTGAAGAGAAGACCTCAGGCTCAGAGGCTTTGGTTCTGACAGGAGAGAGATGGTGAAGCCCAAAGACAGACTCACACCAGGATCCTTCCCCTCTTTTCTCCAAGTAGATAGCATGTATCCAAGACCCCAGCTCCCAGTGACAGCAGCGAAAGGAAAGAAAGGCAGAGAAGTGAGCAAGAATGAAGGCAAATTCCATCTCAGACCCCTGCTCTGAAGAATCTTACTATCTAATAGATATTAACATGGTAGGAAAAATCATTTTCAACTATATTTATTGTTCTTTTAATTTTTCAATATTCTATCGAATCATATTCAGGCTTCATGGATTGATAACAGACAAAAAAAATATTTTGGTTATGTGGACCTGACATAACTTATAACTAAGGAATATCAGGTTTTCTATTTTTAGATAGAATCAGCCAAAATTATTTTTGGAACTCAAATAGCTACAGTAGTAAATAATATTACAGGAGATGTTTCGCTGCCCATCAGCAGTGAAGGAAAAGCTGTCATGAGAATATAGGCAGTGGCTTATTTCGTTTTCTCTATTACCTCCAGTCAGGTTCTTCCCAAAGAAGCTGCAGTTTTCATTCTCAAAAGGAGCAATGCCAATGCCAATAGACAGAATAGGAAAGAGGTTTTACAAAAGCAGAATTGCTTTATCAAAATAACAACACTAAACAAGTACCACTTATGCAATTCAATGAGTCTCATACATTTTCCTGCTCAGTTACAGGATCCATGAGTTTAAATAAAACATACTTGTAAAAACTGTTATTGAAACACGCAGTCAAACAGTTTTCTTAAATTATGAGGCTAATTGATTTTTTTTAATGGACCATTCACTTGTTCCCTGACCCTAAAAGATTCTTTATTCTAGGCCTCTTGTACGTTGTAAATTCATTAGGACCAACCTAGTTCCCAGAAGTATTGCATCATTAGAGGTACAGAGATGCAGATTAAAAGCAAAGTGGAGAGGTGAACTGTGCCTTAGGCAAATTAATAATGAATCCATTATGTAAAACCATTGTTTGGCTGTAAAAATTTGACTATACATTATAAAGGATTTTGGAAAACGTTAATAGAATTCCACATTGAAACAGGGCAGTTCATCTTAAACTGCAAAAAAGGGAATATTTAGAATATGAAAAGTGGTGCAGGATTAATGACATTCTTCCCCTAAGCTGGCATCAAGTTAGGGAGAAGCATAATATTTCTTCCTACCCATTAAATTATTCTCTAACTAAATCACATATTTGCCTGTGGAAAAATCTACGTTCATACATTTACCTGGTATATACTCTTCCTTAAGGGATAAGAAAGTCTTTTAAGGTAGACGTTTATACTACTGAACACTTAAATGCCATACTCAAACACTGAAAACACTATGTGTCCTGTTCTAAAAATAGTGAGTTTATTAAGTTTGGGGATGTCTAAATTGGTGAGGATTAAAGAGAGTCAGAAAAGCAAGAAAGGTGGAATGACTTTTTTTTTAATTGGAGAAGAACTGGAAGAATAGACTCAATTTTGTAAAATAGATTAAAAGTATATATTTTCCCCCACTTATATATTTTATAAACTGCAAAGCTACAAATAGAGAATCACACCATTCCAGAAAAACACAAACATAACCCTCAGGGGTATAAGAAAGATGAATGAAAAATATCCAAACATGAATCACTTCTGACAGAAAAGCCTGTCTTTGTTAAGAATAAGATCAAAGGTGCCACAACTCTAGAATTATAGTAAGAATAGTCGACTTAGCTTTAGAGATGCTAGCTTTGGATGATATTTAGCTTTATAACCTTGATCAAAGTAACTTTTCCTCCATTTCATTGGTCTGTGGATCCCCACCATGAAATGATTCAACGGTAGATAACAATGTTTTAGGAAGAGACAGAGAAACATTTAAGTTAAAAAATGTCACACAAAATATGATAGCAAAACAGGAGAAGGAAAAAGATGTCTGACTTCATAGGAAAACAACATAGTAAAAAATCAATAGCCTCCTCAATTCTTATTAAAAATCAAAATATTTTAAATGATATATAAAAAAACACAGATGAAAGATTAAAAAAATAGGGGGAATATTATTCAGCTATTAAAAAAGAATATTTTATCATTTGTGAAAACAGGGATGAACCTTGAGGGCAATATGTTAAGCAAAGTAAGTCAGACATAGAAAGATAAATATATGTACCTATTATACTTGAAGCCTAAAAAATCTGGTCTCATAGGAACAGAAAGTAGATTGTTGATCATGGAAGGATGAGGGGGAGGTAGGTGAAGCTGATCAAAGGCAACTAACGTCTAGTTATGAGTTCTGGGGACCTAATGTACAGCATAATGACTCTAACAGTTATCTGAGGGGATAGATTTGTTAACTAACATTATCATGGTAAACATTTCACCATCTATATATCTAAAAATCATCATTTGTACACCCTGAATTTATAAAATGTTATATCTCTGTTATAATCAGTGCAAATGTAAATGAATAACTTTTTAAATAAATATAAATATTTTTAAAAAGAGTTAAGCCTTGATAGGATGTAAAAAAAAAAAAATTAAAAAAAAACCCTCAAATAGTTTTATTTCCATATGAACATTTCTTTAAAATTATAATATACTATATACTCATAGATGAATGAGGCNAACTTTTTAAATAAATATAAATATTTTTAAAAAGAGTTAAGCCTTGATAGGATGTAAAAAAAAAAAAATTAAAAAAAAACCCTCAAATAGTTTTATTTCCATATGAACATTTCTTTAAAATTATAATATACTATATACTCATAGATGAATGAGGCAGAATATTACACATTTTTGCCATTTTCAGTGATCATTAATGTTGATTTATTTTCTCTTAATACCCACGCTCATATGGCCTACCATCTTCTGTGCAAAGATCTTAACCAAAACCAATAAAATTCATTTCAATGCCACAAAGTAAAATAAGGTTTTTTCCTGTTAATTGTTTTTACATTGTATTCACCCAACCATCAGTATTTGGACTGACACAGAAAGATAAAAATAAATGCGTAAAAAACAAATTTCATAAATAAATTTCTTTATATTAAAAAAATAAAGAGTAGAAAGGAACAAAAAGCGCCTCCCTTGAATGAGGTCCACCCAAATAACTGGAATCTACCTTTCCTGCTCCTGCTTCATCCGTACTCTCTCCTCTTCTGACGTAAGGGAGTCCTGTATTTTTATTTTACCCGTTTTCTCAATCTTGTCATCTTTTCGATGTTTGCCAAACCTGTTGATAACAAAAAATTCTAACTTGTCAATGTATACAAAATGCATTGTCATTCTCCCGGGATAAGACCTATGCACTCAACGAAGTGTGAGCATCCTCAAAATGAGGCCCCAATGCCTCCTGCCCAGTATTAATATTTCCAGACAGATTACTTTAATCCACTTTAATTGCAACTTTCCAGAGAAAAACCATCTTTGGAAATGGCCTCCATAGCTGTTTTTCTTTAGCCAACAGAAAAATAACAAAATCCTTATGGTTCATCCTTATTAAACAGACAATCCATAAATGTTTAGAACTGACTATCGGAGGATAAAAATCTGCATCAGAGTGGGTTACTCTTACTACTATAGAATGAAAATCCACAAACATCGTTTTAATGATATCTTCACAAACAACCATTCTTTATTTTCACAGTCAGGTTTATTGGTAATATGTGTCATACTTTAAACACTGACAAACAAGGTCATATTTGCAAGGTTCAAAGCAAAAAAAAAGGATAATTTACACTCTGACCATACTTTGGGCTTATTAAACTGAAAGCTTTAAGGCAGTCTCAACAAATACTGTTCCTAAACCTGATGAAACGCTACTGCCGAATGTGGCATCTCTGACTTGGAAATCTGTATCCAATCAAAAACAAACATGAGGAACAAACACGTGATTCAGAAACAGTCCACACACATTTCCACAGATGGGCACTGAATTCTAGGCTTTCCAAGAAAACACTAATATTATTCCCTTCTGTATCCGAAATGCCTCAAAACCCCCAGACTTGGTATCCATTCTTTTTCCTCCTCTGTTGCTTTTTTCTGCTTTTCTCCAGACCAGACCATGTTGCCTGGAAGGCATGTGCTCCATCCCCAGAAATAACATTCATCTGGAGTGACTTGGTCACCAGATGTTTCAAAAAACAACTCTTTTATAAACAGTTACTCAACTACACATTCACACGTATATAAAGTATATTGAGAATTCTCAATTGAGCACAAAGTAGGAATTTGGCTTATGGTGATAATCATACTGAAAAAGAGAAGAGTAAAAGGGTAGGATCAAAGCTGATATAAAAGAGGAAGAGAGAAAAAAAGTGACTTTGCTGGCAGCCCAGTGGTTGGACTTTGACTTCTGATGCAGGGGCCATGGTTTCAATCCCTAGTCAGGGAGCTAAGACCCCACATGCCTTATGGTCAAAACACCAAAGCATAATACTGAAGCAATATTGTAACAAATTTAATAAAGGCTTTTAAAAAACTGGTTCACTTAAAAAAGAAAACCTTTAAAAACAAACAGAAAAAGAGAAATCTCAATTACTAGAATGGTTGGGAGCATACATCTTTTTATATATATATATAAATATGATTGCAAATATGTGATTGAGTACACGGGAATACCACCTGTGTTCACTAAAGTAACACTATGTTATAAATAAGTAAGGGAAAGCATTTTGAAAAGGTTAAAATAGAAAATAAAGCATCACCACCGCTATTCCTTTAAAATTATCTGTATCATTAAATGGCATTGAAAACTGCCTGTGAAATTAACTTTCACAAAGCAAACATATGCCTAAATTTTAATGTTATTTAGAAATTAGAAGATCATTTCCATTGCAAAAAAAAAAAAAAAAAAAAGCCTCCCTAGAAACCTAAGCCCAGAAACTAATGACTTCTTACAAGGCAGAAAATATGTAGCATGCTTTTAAAACTAATAAAAACAAAGCTTTAAAAATAAAAAACTTTCCTTTGTTTTTGTCAATATATCAATAATGCCTCAGAGGAAAACATAATGAGTATCTTTGTGGTGGTTGTTCAGTCGCTAAGTCGTGTCCAACTGTGAACCCATGGACTGCACCGTGCCAGGCTTCCCTGTCCTTCACTAACTCCCAGAGTTTGTTAAATGCATGTCCATTGAATCGGTAAAGCCATTCAACCATCTCAGCTTCTGTTGTCCCCTTCTCCTCCTGCTCTCAATCTTTCCAAGAACCAGGGTCTTTTCCAAGGAGTCAGTTCTTTGCATCAGGTGGCCAAAATATTGGAGCTTCAGCTTCAACATCAGTCCTTCCAAAGAATTTTCAGGCTTGATTTCCATTTTGGACTCACTGGTTTGATCTCCTTGCTGTCCAAGGGACTTTCAAGAGTCTTCTCCAGCACCACAATTTGAAAGCATTAATTCTGCGGTGCTCAACCTTCCTTATAGAGCCAACTCACATCCATACATGACTACTGGCAAAAAACATAGCTTTGATTGTGTGGATCTTTGTCAGCAAAGTGATGTCTCTGCTTTTTAATATGCTGCTAGGTTTGTCATAGCTTTTCTTCCAAGGAGCAAGAGTCTTTTAATTTCGTAATGACCATCCTTATAGAATGAATGAACAAAAAAGCAAACCAAAACAACTGACACATCTCAGGAGGAGCCATCATCTGAAACATAATGTTCATTCATTTGACAGAAATTTATTGAGCATCTACAAGGGGTTCAGGGAAGAGTTCAGGGCTGGACAAATTAATTTGTGTGTCATCAGCATTTAGATGTTATTTAAAGCCCATGTGAATCCCACTGTGAAAATTCTGCAACACTGAAGCATCTGGAAATATAAAAGGCATTAAATTCTACTTCAAGAAAAATGTCAAGTTCACATCTTAATGCATCACATTTACTTAGAACAGGGATTCTTAAGGTAAATCATTTAACCATTCAGTTTCTCAGTTCATAAATACCTTTCAAACATTACATTGTCACCATATTGACCTTTTTCTTTTGTGCTACTGGTTCTCATTCTGGATTATATACGTTCAATCCTGTATCATATTTGAGAAACACTACCATGGCACCAGCAATATCATCTATCTGAACCAAAGTGAAAGTGAAAGTTGCCCAGTTGTGTCCAGCTCTTTGCAACCCCATACAGTCCATGGAATTCTCCAGGCCAGAATACTGGAGTGGGTAGCTTTTCCCTTCTCTAGGGGATCTTCCCAACCCAGGGATCGAACCCACGTCTCCCACAGTGCAGGCAAATTCTTTACCAGCTCAGCCACAAGGGAAATCAAAGAATACTGGAGTGGGTGGTACAGCTTAATCTTACAAGAATCTGCCCTTTGAGTTAACAATCCAGGCGAAAACTGAGGTGGTTGACTTCTCCATGTTTTAAAGCAGTTTAGCTATTTTCAGCCCCAATCTAACACTGAGTTTAATTAGTTATTGTCAAAATATTTTTTTCAAATGGTCTCTGTCCTATTTTGTTAAGAAAGTTTCAGTTTTCTAACTCAGTCTACCAACTTTTAGTGTTTTTTTTTTTTTATCTTTTTTAGTGGTATTTTTTTTTTGTATTTTACACAATTAAAAAGAAAAAAAAAACTGTGAACCCCAACTCATTTAAGAACTGCATTTTTCTTTAATTGTATTTGTTGGCAAAATATTCGTTTCCTAGGCTGCCTGCTGGGGCTTCTCAGGTGGCTCAGTGGTAAAGAATCGGCTGACCCAGGTAGGGAACATCCCCTGGAAAAGGAAATGGCTATCCATTCAAGTATTCTTGCCTGGAAAATCCCATGGACAGAGAATATTGGTGGGCTACAGTCCCTGTGGTCACAAATAATCAGACACAACTTAGCAACAGACTTTTTTTTTTACTTTTCAGGATGCTGCCAATCATCAGGATATAATATTTTATTATGTGTAAATTTATTATCAAATTGCTATACTTTCCTTTTTAAAATTACAGATTCAAATTAATATAGGAAAAAAGTGAATGAACCATAGATAAAATGTGTATAGGTTAGCTTTTGGACATTTCCCTTCATGCCTGCTTTAGTTAATAAATTATGTGATTTCTTTAAGGCATATTACAAAAGCATAGCACATTACTTGATAATTGGGGTAAAAACAGATCCCTCAGCTGTAATTTTTTGACAGAATGAAATAAAGACTGTAAATGAAAAAAAAAAATACACCAACCATTAAACAGGTAGCTATATCCTCATCACTCTATTTGCCAATCTATTCTAGTGTTC
This sequence comes from Neotragus pygmaeus, assembly GCA_006410875.1. NCBI lineage: Eukaryota > Metazoa > Chordata > Mammalia > Artiodactyla > Bovidae > Neotragus > Neotragus pygmaeus. The sequence goes on along the minus strand of SJYV01054512.1, from coordinate 1,126,923 downwards.
ATCTTAATTTACAGTTGCTTACTTCTTCCTGAAAGAGGGACGGGTAGGTCATCGAGAAATTCCAGCCACACTTATACTCACACAGTCAGTTTCAGAGTTGAAATCAGTAATCAACCTATGAAGATAATCACTTAATAGCAAGATGCTTAGAAACTTGGAGGACATCAATTACATTTATTTTATTATCTTTGAAAAGCCACCAATGAATTTCAACTAGGTCATTTTCCAAGGAACAGAATAACTGAAAAAATGTTATGTTAATAAAACGTCCAGGAAGCAAACCCATTCCCAGGAAAGAATCAGTCTCATGAACTGCCTTCTGACTACCCCATACACATGTTCAAAGAGAAATCACCATCACTTTTGGAAGAATTTGTTGGTTATATCTTATCATATATTAATACAGTAGAATGACCTTCATTTGTTTTTTAACAGGGACAAAAAAAACAAGTAGAGAGTTTGAGGAAAAAATTGATGGGTAAAAATTTCTCTATTGGTACTGCCCTATGGAGACAAAAGGTGCAACGTAAAAAGTGCCAACAAGCCACTGAAGACTCCCTCACAGAAAGATACAGTGGATGAGCCTGTCTTATCAGAGTGAAATTGATTGCTTAAACATATGGCTTTCTTTACAAAGAATACAGCAATGCTTTCATTCAGCTAAAGTAATCTCCACGTAATCTGGTAAATGGGTTCCACCATGACGCACTACAAATGAGATCACGGCTGTCTGCCAGATCAGCCATATATATTATTACTGCAAAGAGTGATGGGCAAGATGTGCACTTGTTGATGAATGGAGGAGGAGAAAAAAGCAAAACCACAAACCAACAGTCATAATGGCTTGCAACCAAATTCTGTTGTTTTTTTACAGAAAGAGCTGTCGTGGGAAATTAACTACTGCAAGAGGTTTGTGCTTTTCAACCAACATTTTGGTTTTTAGGAAATTAACCTCATTCTCTCTGTCGTATGAATAACACCAAACTCTTCCTATATTTTATACTGCTACTAAAATCAGAGATTTTTTTTTAATTGGACGATAATTGCTCTGCAACATTGTGTTGGTTTCTGCCATATATCAACATGAATTAGCCACAAGTTTCCATACATCCCGTCCCTTCTAAACCCCTCCCATCTCCCTCGCCATCCCACCCCTCTAAGTTGTCAGAGCACTGGGTCGAGTTCCCTCACACAGCCAATTCCCGTTTGCTCTCTATTTTACGTAAGGTAACATGCATGTTTCCGTACTATTTTCTCAATTCGTCGCCCTCTTCCTTCCCCCATGTCCCCAAGTCTGTTTTCTCTGTCTGCATCTCCATTGCTCCCCTGCAAATCGGTTCATCAGTACCATCTCTCTAGATTCCATACACATGCGTTAATATACCGGAGAAGGCAATGGCACCCCACTCCAGTACTCTTGCCTGGAAAATCCCATGGACGAAGGAGCCTGGTAGGCTGCAGTCCATGGGGTCGCAAAGAGTCGGACACGACTGAGCAGCTTCACTTTCACTTTTCACTTTCATGCATTGGAGAAGGAAATGGCAACCCACTCCAGTGTTCTTGCCTGGAGAATCCCAGGGATGGGGGAGCCTGGTGGGCTCCATCTATGGGGTCACACAGAGTTGGACACGACTGAAGCGACTTAGCAGCAGCAGCAGCAGCAGCATTAATATACAATATTTGTCTTTCTTTTTCTGAATTACTTCACTTAGTACAATAGGCTCTAGTTTCATCCACCTCAAAATCAGAGATCTTTAGGAGGGACTAGACTAAACGCTAACACACAACAGGCTGCTATAAAGAAAAGAAAACTAGTTTTGTAATGAAAGAGTTTTTCCTAATATCATACTTGAAAACACAAGAGGAAAAAGAAAGTCTTAAATCTGCTGCAATATTTAAAAATCAACACACAGACTAACTAGAACCAATTAACTTGTACGTTTTGAGGAAAATTTTTTTAAATAAGATTTTCTTGCAAAAAACTCACTGAAATGTCACCTAGAAATCTGGTATTTCTCACTGCTAATTACCATGGTCTTCATGTCTAAGGAGTGCTTTGCTATAAAGATTTGTCTTCCTATTTAACCTAAGAAATGCATAGGTTAAATGATGCTACTTGGCTGAGGAGAGACGTGAAAATGGTAGACATTCAGTATCAGCTACCAGAAGCCTTGTGTCCCCATACCCCATGCGACCCTGTCCCCAGCCAATAAGCAACTCCTGCCCTGGTGCGGGCAACATGTCATCTGACTCTATCCCCTGCCCTTCATTTCTGCATGTGTTTTGCCCTTCATTTCTGCATACTTGCACCATCATGTACTTTAATCACTTCCTTTCTCCAGGAACTCGGCATCTCTTTCTGGAAATTTCCAGTTTCTGGCAGACACCTGTGCAGTACAGCCATTGTGCTACACTGCCTTTGAACACCGCTTGCTATAACAATGTGCCAGGGCCCTAAGGATCCCTGGGAGGTGCCAGCTACCCAGTGGGCCAAGTTCAAGAACCTGTAGAGCAAAACTGAAGACTCTCTCCTGCGTCACCGTGAGAAACCTGCATGCCCTGGGCAGGGCACATGTCCACACAAGCCAAATCGCCTCGCCAGCTTTTAACCTCATTCCTCTGTAGTCCTTTGAGTCATGTGAAAAAAGTGAAAGTGTTAGTCGCTCAGTTATGTCCAACTCTTTGCGACTCCTTGGACTGTAGCCTGCCAGGCTTCTCTGTCCATGGAATTCTCCAACCAAGAACATGGAGTGGGTGTAGCCATTCTCTTCTCCAGGGGATCTTCCCAACCCAGGGATTGAACCTGGGTCTCCTGCATTGTAGGTGGATTCTTTACTGTCTGAGACACCAGGGAAGCCCCCTTTGAGTCATACCTTTCATAAATGGTTTTAGATCCAAGTTTCTCTAGAAGCTCTTTTTTCGATTGATTCTGGTATAATCTTTCCCCACATTCTTGGTATGAGCAGTGACTTCCCTCAATTCAACTTGCCTTAAAGTCCTAAAAATCAACTGCTCTAAACTTTAGCTGAAGAAAATAAACATCTAGCCATGTGTCTCTGCAGGCTGTTCCAGCGCATTCCTGTCCCAGTGCGTGGAAGCTTGATGTGCATATCTATCTGAAGACAGAGGCCCGGAGATGAGTCCACCTTGTCTGATGTCTTCATCTGACAGTCAAGGAAACTGACGCCCAAGAGGTCTGCACTCAGAGCTGTCCAAAGTCACCGTGCAAGGAAGGAGCAGAGTTCAAGTTGGCTCACTGAGTTTAAGAGACCCTGGGGGCTCTGAACTTGGGCCCTCTAGAAAAATGAAATCCCCAACCAGTGAAGTTCACTCTGTAAATCCTATGTGAGACGTATAATTGAGCACATGTTGAAGGCTTTTTTGCTCATTTAATTACACTTCACTAGAATTTATTGAATTTTTCTTTATGTACTTGATCTTATTGATCCCCACAACCAGCATATTAGATAGGTATTCTCACCTTCCTGTTTAGGGAAAACCTCAGGAAGCAAAGAGGGATTTAGTGATTTAACAGGTCATCTAGCAACTAAGAGCCATGCCCTAGTGGCTCAGTGGTAAAGACTCCACCTGCCAGCTCAAGAGATGCAGAAGATTGGGTTCGATCCCTGGGTCAGGAAGATCCCCGAAAGGAAGAAATGGCAACCCACTGCAGTGTTCTTGCCTGGGAAATCCCATGGACAGAGGAGCCTGGCTACAGTCCATGGGTTCGCAAAGAGCTGAACACAACTGAGCGCACATGCACTCTAGCCACTAAGCAGCAAAGCCAGGATTCCAGCCTCAGGCTCTCTTTATAACCACACTCAGCCACCTCCAAAGCTTGAGGAACCAAAGACCGCTAGCCACTCTATGCCTTTATACTGAAAGTAGTTGGTTCAAACATCTTGGTTGAAATTACTGAGATAAATCTTGCTTTGCCAGCAGCAAGGAGGTCCAGGAGACATTGTTCCCAAATGAACTTTTCTATGGAGGCCAGGAGTCCAGACTCAAGGTCAAGAACTGCTCCTTGAGTTTGAGGGAGGAATGGATACACCTCTATGTAAGGCTGAATCCCTTTGCTGTCCACCTGAAACGATCACAGCATTGTAAATGAGCTATACTCCAACACAAAATAAAACTATCACAGCATTGTAAATGAGCTATACTCCAACACAAAATAAAACGTTTAAAAAAAGGGGGGGTGGTGGTTTGATCCTAACCATTGGAAAAGATCACACAAACGGCCACATCCCCATCTCTAGAACATTGCCAATATTTCTAAGTGCAATGACACTCTAGAAGTCAAAGCAGTCTGCGTGACACATGCAAATCCTGCCAGGCAACAGCAGAAGCGGGTCAAATCACCCAATCAGAGGGTAAAATAGCAAGAAGTCACGGGATGTACTTCTCTGTATAATAATGGGTTCATGGTTTCTGGCCCTATTTTTTTTTTTTTTTTGCCTCAGGCTCCATTTTATCAATGAGGAAAAAAAAAAAAATCCTTTCTAACTTTCCCATGTATCTTTCCGATACAGAATCTTTCATATTTTAGTGACATTTAAAGAAATTGCTACCATGATCATGTACTGATTTGCTCAGCAGTGGCTTGTGGTGATGCTAGATGAATCAGGGAAGAGAGATCTGATTAGGAAAAGCAGAAAAAGCTCCTATTTAGGCAAAAAACATCTTGGTAATCAACCATGATGAGAAGCAGCCCTGGAAAGTGTACATGACAACATGATAGTGCTTTTGTCAAATAGGATGCTGTTTTAAGCCAGTGCAGTGTAGCGGGGGTTCTCTTTGAAAGGAAATTCACAAACTTGAGGATCATTATTTGATTGTGTATGGTTTTCATCAGCGCTAGTCTGATTAGATTTAATAAACGAAATTTGTGTTGCTTGGCATCCAGGAAAAAAATAGATGACTTTTTTTTTTTTAAAGAAAACTTAGCTTTTACTCAACCAAGCTAGAACAGCCTTCAGATATGAGGTGGTCCCTTAATGGACAACGTGCCCTTCTTAGGACTCCCATTAAGTGTCCTTACAAGTGGGTGTTTCCCCGGTGGAGCTTGCGTTATCAAGTCAAGTCAGATATGCCTAGCAACCTGACACTGCAGGAGTCCTGGAAGGATACAGACAAGGAGATAGTAAAGCAATTAAGAAACTGAACCTAGCACATTATCAATTTTGACTTTACCAGAATCATCATAAACTCCAAAGATTTTAAAAACCAAACCAAACACACACACACACATACCAGAAAGCGTGGGATCCAGATATAAAGTCTTAAGGGGGTTAAAAAAGCAAGCACAGTAATCTTTCAAAACACAAGATGACTACATAAATAACCTTATATAATATTCATAATCTATACATGGAGGCATTCAAGTCAAATGACAGGAGATGGGTGAAAATATATCTTAATTATGATGTTAAAGCTTCCCTGACATCAGCTAGTTCATGGACCACACAATATATTTTCTGTAGTAAATAAACTCCCTCTTTGTAAAAAGGGGTCAATCAATAATGACTGCTCCACAAAGGATTTTTATAAGGTTTGATATACTTCATTTTTTTCAAAACATACCCACATAGGCAATCAAACCACATTAACCCGAAACACCAAAAATGCAAATGCGAAGTAATTTGTTTCCCCGCCTAGCTACTACATCGACTTTATCATGAATTATATATATATACATACACACACACATATGCACACTTAAGGTAAAAATAAGACACAATTCTGATTTTTCTAAATGCTTAATTTGGCACTGAAATCAGCCATGTCCACTTTACATGATTTTTGAGAGTCTTCCACCCAACTACTTCTCTGAATCCTTTCTTTACCACTGTGCTCTTAATTCTTGCATGGTTCATTTTAATGCATTATTGTTTCATGATACAATACTACAAATTGCAAATTACATTTGGCTCAAGGAGTGATTATGAAAAACACTATCACTGCTGCCTTTGCTCGAATAACTCTGATAATAATGAGAGACTGATTGAGCACTAAGCAGTCCAAGTGATGAGAAGGGTCAATTTGAACATTTCTATTAAGCTTCTTTTGTTAAACCCAACACTTTGCCAGGTTAGAGGCAAATAATCATACCCTACATGTGGTTACCATGGTTTTCCTTTTACTAAAGCATCAGGACAATTTAGTAAGTGGTACTGCCCCAAAGGCAATTCCTCAAATGCTAATGAGACCTAAGTCAAAAAACACATCTATGTAACCAGGCACTTGAGAAAAGAAAAGGTAAGAGAGAACGATACTTTACTGCACATTTTTTTTTTTCCCTGTTAGGACAAAGAATCTTGAGTATTTAGTAACAAAGATAGATAATCCCAATAATTTCTGTAACCCTCTGCTTATCTGATACTCACCCTGGTATCCAGGTTATACATGCTTAGAAGGGAATGCAAACACACACATACAGCTTCAGGGTATCTTTTTTGAGTCAGAAATACTCACCATCAATTAAATATGTATTGCAATTCAAATTCAATGCTTTGACACTTGATCAGAGATACCTAATGAAATGGATATATTGGAGGGAGCTTCACCCTCCAATATATCCTGATGTTTACTGAGTAAATGAGAGAGGCAAAGACAGAGAGATAATGTGGTCATCGGAGTTTGGGTGTGTGTGTGGGAGCGGGGGGCGGGNTTACTTATAGTTTCCTTTGTTGTGCAGAAGCTTTTAATTTTAATTAGATCCCATTTGTTTATTTTTGTTTTTATTTCCAGTATTCTGGGAGGTGGATCATAGAGGATCCTACTGTGATTTATGTCAGAGAGTGTTTTGCCTATGTTCTCCTCTAGGAGTTTTATAGTTTCTGGTCTTACATTTAGGTCTTTAATCCATTTTGAGTTTATTTTTGTGTGTGGTGTTAGAAAGTGATCTAGTTTCATTTTTTTACAAGTGGTTGACCAGTTTTCCCAGCACCACTTGTTAAAGAGATTGTCTTTACTCCATTGTATAGTCTTGCCTCCTTTGTCGAAGATAAGGTGGCCATAGGTATGTGGATTTATCTCTGGGCTTTCTATTTTGTTCCACTGATCTGTATTTCTGTCTTTGTGCCAGTACCATACTGTCTTGATGACTGTGGCTTTGTAGTAGAGCCTGAAGTCAGGCAAGTTGATTCCTCCAGTTCCATTCTTCTTTCTCAAGGTTGCTTTGGCTATTCGAGGTTTTTTGTATTTCCATACTCGTTCTTTTTCTGAACCTCGCCTTCTCTAACCCCATACGCTACAGAGAATGTCTAGTTCAGGAAAGATAGGAGAGCCTGCGGTGAGTCCTGAACACTAGGTGTGGAGGACATTCAGTTGAAATTGGAGCGGTATAACCCAAAAGTTAGGTGTCATGATGTCCTCTGCTTGTCCTAGTCTTTCTAACCTGATAATGCTACTGCAGAATGAGCTTGGCCAATATACAANGGCAAAACCAATACAATATTGTAAAGTAATTAACCTCCAATTAAAATAAATAAATTTATATTTAAAAAATCAGTTGGTGAAGAAAAACCACTGAAAGTGATACTTGTATGTTATGTAATTGAAATTATAGAAGGTTTAGCTGACCATAGAGATGTTAGCATTACTACTGTTTGAGAGACTCCAGATTGCAGAAAGTTGGTGAATATGAAATTATGGATGTAATAAGGAAATAAATTGTGATAAAAGGATGAAAATGTCTCAGAAGAACTTAGTTGCCATTAAAAAACTTCACATTATTTTTGTTTTTATTTCCAGTATTCTGGGAGGTGGATCATAGAGGATCCTACTGTGATTTATGTCAGAGAGTGTTTTGCCTATGTTCTCCTCTAGGAGTTTTATAGTTTCTGGTCTTACATTTAGGTCTTTAATCCATTTTGAGTTTATTTTTGTGTGTGGTGTTAGAAAGTGATCTAGTTTCATTTTTTTACAAGTGGTTGACCAGTTTTCCCAGCACCACTTATTAAAGAGATTGTCTTTACTCCATTGTATAGTCTTGCCTCCTTTGTCGAAGATAAGGTGTCCATAGGT